>JAVTVY010026517.1:0-109283 GCA_036873755.1 Hanleya hanleyi | reverse complement strand
AAATCCATTTGTCATGAACTACCGCATGGATCTTTTTCAAATTTGGTACACAGTTTCCCCTTGGGGTCTAGTTGTTCGAGATGCCTTTCCTGGTCCGATTCGAAAAACCAGTATGGCCACTAGACGGCCATCTTGGATTTCATCATGAAATATTGTTATCGCGATTTCTCAGGAACTGCAGCATGTATCTTTCTCGGAATTGGTACACAGGTTTCCCTTGGGGTTTAGTTGTGCAAGATACCTATTCTGGTCCGATTTGAAAATCCAATATGGCCACCAGGCGGCCATGTTGAATTTCCCCAGGAAAATTTGTCATCGCGATTTCTCAGTAACTACTGCATGGATCTTTCTCAAATTTAGTACAGAGGTCCCCCTTGGGGTCTAGTTGTGCATCACACTGCTGAAGCGGCACGGGTTCGAGCCCAGTTGGTCCATGTGTGAAAGTTTGCCAGTTACTTGCCGAAGGGCGGTGGTTCTCTCCGGGTACTCCGGCTTCCTCCAACAACCAAACTGACTGTCACCATATGAGTGAAACAAACTTGAGTGTGACATTAAGCCAAATTCCCTCCCTCCCTCTAGTTGTGCAAGATACCTTTTCTGGTCCGATTCGAAAATCCAATATGGTCATCAGGCGACCATCTTGGATTTCCCCATGACACTTTGTTATCGCAATTTCTCAGGAACTACCGCATGGATCTTCTCAAAATTGGTACATAGGTTCCCCTTGGGATATAGTTGTGCAAGATACCTTTTCCTGGTTCGATTCGAGAATCCAATATGGCCACCAGGCGACCATCTTGGCTTTCCTCATGTTACTTTGTTATCTCGATTTCTCAGGAAGTACTGCATGGATCTTTCTCAAATTTGTATACAGGTTTCCATTGGGGTCTAGTTGTGCAAGATACCTTTTCTGGTCCGATTCGAAAATGCGATATGGCCACCAGGCGGCCATCTTGGATTTCCCCATGAAACTTTGTTATCGTGATTTCTCAGGAAGTACTTCATGGATCTTTCTCAAATTTGGCACACAGGTTTCCCTTTGGGTCGATTTGTGCGAGATACCTTTTTGGTCAGATTCGAAAATTCAATATGACCGCCAGTCGGCCATCTGAATTTTCCCTTCAAACATTATCGTGAACTCTCAGGAACTAATTCATGGATCTTTCTGAAATTCTGTACACAGGTCCCACATGGTGCGTAGTTGTGCAAGATACCTTTTTGGATCCGATTCAAAAATCCAAGTTACGCTTCAAATTAATAAGGTATTCCCGAGTTGTGACGTTGCATCACAAGAGTCGGCGGATCGAACGGTGGGGCATATTATATATATTGAGTATAGAGAATATCCATGCTTTCACCTCCTATATCAAGGAGTTCAGATGATACCGAATTAAAAGGTATTTCTTCAAATTTTAAATCAGTTTACTTTAGTCCATGCCGTTGCAAGTCAACTACACCAGCGTTTCGTCTGCCGACGGGTCGGCTACGCGAAGGGATGTCACTATTTTGACGCAACGTCACAACTCGACAACTGTAGACTACCGGTACTGCGTGTTTCGATACAACGGAGATAATCAGGATTCAGACACTATCAAATTTTCAACATTACTGCAGGCACCGGATCCCTTCAGTATTAAGTTGTGTACCGGTACCATCTTACTATTTTAGAGCGTGACGTATCTCAAACTAGCCCAGTAAGCAGAACAGAATTAGCATTCATTCCTAATTATAACATCCTAGGTACGTATGTTTCATAGGTCATGCCAAATTGTCAAAGAGTGGACGGCTATATATTTCCCATACCTGGTAAATGCACCGGTTTTAACTTTCGAGACTTTCTGAAGAAAATGAAACTTTAACTTCTGGTGAACCATAAATCACACAAACACTCGTAATAGCATACAATAATGCCTTTTTCTATTACTCCTCGACTGTGCATATCACCGTTCAACGTCGACAGCAACCCCGTCTTATTCTACTTCACGGGAGCTTCAATACGACATCATACAGACCATATATGGACACTTCACAGCCAGAAAAATGGTTATAACTATCACCCCGAAAAGGTGATTAGTTACAGCCATCACCCTTTTTATGATCACCTTCAAAAATGATTGGCAATCACCTCTGAAGAGTGATGAGCAATGATTGTAAATTTGGGTCAGTCATCACCCTTAAACTGTGATGGCCGTCAACATTTAATCAACTCTTTTCTAGTTGTGTTGGCTGTTCATATATTGAGCAAGCATTCTCATGCGCATCCGAAAATACCCTTTTGCCGCCACTCCTTCAAGCGCATAAGCACAACGTCATCACCTCTCAACGTGAACTGTCCCATAGTCTTATTTTACACAATGGCGGTTTCAGTACGACACTGTGCACGCCACATTTGACCTATGGTAACCCATAAATCGCCAAAACACTCCCAAGCGCACCCGGAAATGCCTTCTCGTTACCACTCATCGACTGTGGGTGCACACCATGACTTCACCGCTGAACGAGGACAGTACCCTCGTCTCATTCTACACACAAAAAACTTCAATACGACACCATGCACGCGACATTTGGATCCATGGGTATCCAAGAAAGGGTATCCAAGAAATGCCTTTTCTCTACTATTCCTATATAATACAGTGTAAAATTCAAACGGTAAAAGCGACTGGGATACGTAATCCCACATACGTATATGGGATTGAGCGCGTGCGACGCAGACTGAACAACCACGACGGTAGAAGCAAGCTGCGGGCTTTTTGTGCTACAACAACCTTTCTCTCGGAGTGTCGTTGATATTTCTGCTAAAATATTGATTAAAGTAGTGATTTAAATTATATGGGGAAAAGACTCCCACGTTAACTTTACCAAGGGATGAAAATCTCACTCTCGAGAAGAAAAATACATCCTAACCTCTCTTGGCCTCTCTCTCTTAATTCTCGACTCCGCATGCACACCATGACATCACCACAAGTGCTGAATAGCACCCCAGTCTTATTATACTACACGATAGCTTCGATACGACATGCCCATCATGCCCATCATGCCCATCCGAAAATACCATTTCTCTATTACTCTTCAACTGCGCAGGAGCACCTCGACGTCACCACTCAACGTGGACAGCACAGCAGTCTTATTGCATATACCACGAGATGTTCAATACGAACCTTGCCTCTTCAAATGCTAGATTTCCACTGACGAATAGGAATATGCATACGAGAATAACCTAGGAATTGTTTGAAGACCCCGAATCATCGTACGCAGAGGTGGAAGCTCCTTGAGAATTGGGGCGTGTGTTGGGTGGGTGGGGGTGTCTCAGCTATCTCAACACTTCAGGCGACGGTTCGCACACTTTTACCCAGGGGTATTTCATCGAAATTATATGACGTGAATTAAGATTAAAAACGAGTTAATTTTGATGACATAAAACTGCGTGAATTTGCTCCTCAAAAACAGATTGCATTAACGCTGCCATTTGTCGGTACGGTAATTGGAAGAAAGAACCTCTTGATTGACTGTCATCAACTTGACTTGTCACCTCATGCTTTTTCCAAAAATGGCGATATTAAAAATGGGAGGCCCCACCTTCTTAAATGTGGATGCGGGAGCCAACCGCACCGCTTTGGCCGCCCATGATATGAGATAACAGCTTTGAAGCTTGTTTAATTGGAGCGCCTTGGTCATCGAAATATATGTTCGATAATCTTGTAAAGGTAGGATCACCTCGAAAGGGTTTGAAACACCTTAGTCATCTGCGGCTAATCTTGGTATTATGGCCGATATTTGGAGGTTTTAATTCCATTATGGTCCCAAAGCCGTATATTCTGATTCCCAGAGCCTCATTCTGGTTCCCAGAGCCTCATTCTGGTCCCAGAGTGTCGTTCTGATCCCCAGAGCCTCGTTTTGATTCCCAGAGCCTCATTCTGATCCTCAGAGCCTCATTCTGGTCCCCAGAGACTCACTTTGGTTCCCCGAGCCTCATTCTAGACCCCAGAGCCTCAGTTTGGTTCCTTGAGCCTCATTCTGATCCCCAGAGCCTCATTCTGGCCCCCATAGCCTTGTTCTTGTTATTGTGATTTCTCAGGAACTACTGCGTGGATCTTCATTAAATTTGGTACACAGGTTTCCCTTGCGGCCTAGTTGTGCAAGATAACTTTTGTGGTCCGATTCGAAAATCCATTTGTCATGAACTACTGCATGGATCTTTTACAAATTTGGTACACAGTTTCCCCTTGGGGTCTAGTTGTTCGAGATACCTTCCCTGGTCCGATTCGAAAAACCAGTATGGCCACTAGACGGCCATCTTGGATTTCATCATGAAATATTGTTATCGCGATTTCTCAGGAACTGCAGCATGTATCTTTCTAGGAATTGGTACACAGGTTTCCCTTGGGGTCTAGTTGTGCAAGATCCCTATTCTGGACCGATTTGAAAATCCAATATGGCCACCAGGCGGCCATGTTGGATTTCCCCATGAAAATTTGTCATCGCGATTTCTCAGTAACTACTGAATGGATCTTTCTCAAATTTAGTACAGAGGTCCCCCTTGGGGTCTAGTTGTGCATCACACCGCTGAAGCGGCACGGGTTCGAGCCCAGTTGGTCCATGTGTGAAAGCTTGCCAGTTACTTGCCTGAGGGCGGTGGTCCTCTCCGGGTACTCCGGCTTCCTCCACCAACCAAACTGACTGTCACCATATGAGTGAAACAAACTTGAGTGTGATATTAAGCCAAATTCCCTCCCTCCCTCTAGTTGTGCAAGATAACTTTTCTGGTGCGATTCGAAAATCCAATATGGTCATCAGGCGACCATCTTGGATTTCCCCATGACACTTTGTTATCCCAATTTCTCAGGAAGTACTGCATGGATCTTTCTCAAAATTGGTACATAGGTTACCCATGGGATATAGTTGTGCACGATACCTTTTCCTGGTTCGATTCGAGAATCCAATATGGCCACCAGGCGACCATCATGGCTTTCCTCATGTTACTTTGTTATCTCGATTTCTCAGGAAGTACTGCATGGATCTTTCTCAAATTGGTATACAGGTTTCCATTGGGGTCTAGTTGTGCAAGATTCCTTTTCTGGTCCGATTCGAAAATGCGATATGGCCACCAGGCGGCCATCTTGGATTTCCCCATGAAACTTTGTTATCGTGATTTCTCAGGAAGTACTGCATGGATCTTTCTCAAATTTGGTACACAGGTTCCCCTTTGGGTCTAGTTGTGCAAGATACCTTTTTTGGTCACATTCGAAAATTCAATATGACCGCCAGCCGGCCATCTGAATTTTCCCTTCAAACATTATCGTGAGCTCTCAGGAACTAATTCATGGATCTTTCTGAAATTCTGTACACAGGTCCCACATGGGGCCTAGTTGTGCAAGATACCTTTTTGGATCCGATTCAAAAATCCAAGTTACGCTTCAAATTAATAAGGTATTCCCGAGTTGTGACGTTGCATCACAAGAGTCGGCGGATCGAACGGTGGGGCATATTCTATATATTGAGTATAGAGAATATCCATGCTTTCACCTCCTATATCAAGGAGTTCAGATGATACCGAATTAAAAGGTATTTCTTCAAATTTTAAATCAGTTTACTTTAGTCCATGCCGTTGCAAGTCAACTGCCCCAGCGTTTCGTCTGCCGACGGGTCGGCTACACGAAGGGATGTCACTATTTTGACGCAACGTCACAACTCGACAACTGTAGACTACCGGTACTGCGTGTTTCGATACAACGGAGATAATCAGGATTCAGACACTATCAAATTTTCAACATTACTGCAGGCACCGGATCCCTTCAGTATTAAGTTTTGTACCGGTACCATCTTACTATTTTAGAGCGTGACGTATCTCAAACTAGCCCAGTAAGCAGAACAGAATTAGCATTCATTCCTAATTATAACATCTTAGGTACGTATGTTTCATAGGTCATGCCAAATTGTCAAAGAGTGGACGGCTATATATTTCCCCTACCTGGTAAATGCACCGGTTTTAACTTTCGAGACTTTCTGAAGAAAATGAAACTTTAACTTCTGGTGAACAATAAATCACACAAACACTCGTAATAGCATACAATAATGCCTTTTTCTATTACTCCTCGACTGTGCATATCACCGTTCAACGTGGACAGCAACCCCGTCTTATTCTACTTCACGGGAGCTTCAATACGACATCATACAGACCATATATGGACACTTCACAGCCAGAAAAATGGTTATAACTATCACCCCGAAAAGGTGATTAGTTACAGCCATCACCCTTTTTTATGATCACCTTCAAAAATGATTGGCAATCACCTCTGAAGAGTGATGAGCAATGATTGTAAATTTGGGTCAGTCATCACCCTTAAACTGTGATGGCTGTCAACATTTAATCAACTCTTAACGAGTTGTGTTGGCTGTTCCTATATTGAACAAGCATTCTCATGCGCACCCGAAAATACCCTTTTGCCGCCACTCCTTCAAGCGCATAAGCACAACGTCATCACCTCTCAACGTGAACTGTCCCATAGTCTTATTTTACACAATGGCGGTTTCAGTACGACACTGTGCACGCCACATTTGATCTATGGTAACCCATAAATCGCCAAAACACTCCCAAGCGCACCCGGAAATGCCTTCTCATTACCACTCATCGACTGTGGGTGCACACCATGACTTCACCGCTGAACGAGGACAGTACCCTTGTCTCATTCTACACACAAAAAACTTCAATACGACACCATGCACGCGACATTTGGATCCATGGGTATCCAGGAAAGGTTATCCAAGAAATGCCTTTTCTCTACTATTCCTATATAATACAGTGTAAAATTCAAACGGTAAAAGCGACTGGGATACGTAATCCCACATACGTATATGGGATTGAGCGCGTGCGACGCAGACTGAGCAACCACGACGGTAGAAGCAAGCTGCGGGCGTTTTGTGCTACAACAACCTTTTCTCTCGGAGTGTCGTTGATATTTCTGCTAAAATATTGATTAAAGTAGTGATTTAAATTATATGGGGAAAAGACTCCCACGTTAACTTTACCAAGGGATGAAAATCCCACTCTCGAGAAGAAAAATACATCCTAACCTCTCTTGGCCTCTCTCTCTTAATTCTCGACTCCTCATGCACACCATGACATCACCACAAGTGCTGAATAGCACCTCAGTCTTATTATACTACACGATAGCTTCGATACGACATGCCCATCATGCCCATTCGAAAATACCATTTCTCTATTACTCTTCAACTGCGCAGGAGCACCTCGACGTCACCACTCAAGGTGGACAGCACAGCAGTCTTATTGCATATACCACGAGAGGTTCAATACGAACCTTGCCTCTTCAAATGCTAGATTTCCACTGACGAATAGGAATATGCATACGAGAGAATAACCTAGAAATTGTTCGAAGACCCCGAATCATCGTACGCAGAGGTGGAAGCTCCTTGAGAATTGGGGCGTGTGTGGGGTGGGTGGGGGTGTCTCAGCTATCTCAACACCTCAGGCGACGGTTCGCACACTTTTAGCAAGGGGTATTTCATCGAAATTATATGACGTGAATTAAGATTAAAAACGAGTTAATATTGAGGACATAAAACTGCGTGAATTTGCTCCTCAAAAACAGATTGCATTAACGCTGCCATTTGTCGGTACGGTAATTGGAAGAAAGAACCTCTTGATTGACAGTCATCAACTTGACTTGTTACCTCATGCTTTTTCCAAAAACGGCGACATTAAAAATGGGAGGCCCCACCTTCTTAAATGTGGATGTGGGAGCCAACCGCACCGCTTTGGCCGCCCATGATATGAGATAACAGCTTTGAAGCTTGTTTAATTGGAGCGCCTTGGTCATCGAAATATATGTTCGATAATCTTGTAAAGGTAGGATCACTTCGAAAGGGTTTCAAACACCTTAGTCATCTGCGGCTAATCTTGGTATTATGGCCGATATTTGGAGGTTTTAATTCCATTATGGTCCCAAAGCCGTATATTCTGGTCCCCAAAGCCTCATTCTCATCCCCAGAGCCTCGTTTTGATTCCCAGAGCCTCATTCTGATCCTCAGAGCCCCATTCTGGTCCCCAGAGACTCACTTTGGTTCCCCGAGCCTCATTCTAGACACCAGAGCCTCAGTTTGGTTCCTTGAGCCTCATACTGATCCCCAGAGCCTCATTCTGGCCCCCATTGCCTTGTTCTTGTTATTGTGATTTCTCAGGAACTACTGCGTGGATCTTCATTAAATTTGGTACACAGGTTTCCCTTGTGGGTTAGTTGTGCAAGATAACTTTTCTGGTCCGATTCGAAAATCCATTTGTCATGAACTACTGCATGGATCTTTTTCAAATTTGGTACACAGTTTCCCCTTGGGGTCTAGTTGTTCGAGATACCTTTCCTGGTCCGATTAGAAAAACCAGTATCGCCACTAGACGGACATCTTGGAGTTCATCATGAAATATTGTTATCGCGATTTCTCAGGAACTGCACCATGTATCTTTCTCGGAATTGGTACACAGGTTTCCCTTGGGGTCTAGTTGTGCAAGATACCTATTCTGGTCCGATTTGAAAATCCAATATGGCCACCAGGCGGCCATGTTGGATTTCCCCATGAAAATTTGTCATCGCGATTTCTCAGTAACTACTGCATGGATCTTTCTCAAATTTAGTACAGAGGCCCCCCTTGGGGTCTAGTTGTGCATCACACCGCTGAAGCGGCACGGGTTCGAGCCCAGTTGGTCCATGTGTGAAAGTTTGCCAGTTACTTGCCGAAGGGCGGTGGTTCTCTCCGTGTACTCCGGCTTCCTCCACCAACTAAACTGACTGTCACCATATGAGTGAAACAAACTTGAGTGTGACATTAAGCCAAATTCCCTCCCTCCCTCTAGTTGTGCAAGATACCTTTTCTGGTCCGATTCGAAAATCCAATATGGTCATCAGGCGACCATCTTGGATTTCCCCATGACACTTTGTTAGCGCAATTTCTCAGGAACTACCGCATGGATCTTCCTCAAAATTGGTACATAGGTTCCCCTTGGGATATAGTTGTGCAAGATACCTTTTCCTGATTCGATTCGAGAATCCAATATGGCCACCAGGCGACCATCTTGGCTTTCCTCATGTTACTTTGTTATCTCGATTTCTCAGGAAGTACCGGTACTGCATGGATCTTTCTCAAATTGGTATACAGGTTTCCATTGGGGTCTAGTTGTGCAAGATACCTTTTCTGGTCCGATTCGAAAATGTGATATGGCCACCAGGCGGCCATCTTGGATTTCCCCATGAAACTTTGTTATCGTGATTTCTCAGGAAGTACTGCATGGATCTTTCTCAAATTTGGTACACAGGTTCCCCTTTGGGTCTAGTTGTGCAAGATACCTTTTTTGGTCAGATTCGAAAATTCAATATGACCGCCAGCCGGCCATCTGAATTTTCCATTCAAACATTATCATGAACTCTCAGGAACTAATTCATGGATCTTTCTGAAATTCTGTGCACAGGTCCCACATGGGGCCTAGTTGTGCAAGATACCTTTTTGGATCCGATTCAAAAATCCAAGTTACGCTTCAAATTAATAAGGTATTCCCGAGTTGTGACGTTGCATCACAAGAGTCGGCGGATCGAACGGTGGGGCATATTCTATATATTGAGTATAGAGAATATCCATGCTTTCACCTCCTATATCAAGGAGTTCAGATGATACCGAATTAAAAGGTATGCCACATTTGACCTATGGTAACCCATAAATCGCCAAAACACTCCCAAGCGCACCCGGAAATGCCTTCTCATTACCACTCATCGACTGTGGGTGCACACCATGACTTTACCGCTGAACGAGGACAGTAGCCTCGTCTCATTCTACACACAAAAAACTTCAATACGACACCATGCACGCGACATTTGGATCCATGGGTATCCAAGAAAGGGTATCCAAGAAATGCCTTTTCTCTACTATTCCTATATAATACAGTGTACAATTCAAACGGTAAAAGCGACTGGGATACGTAATCCCACATACGTATATGGGATTGAGCGCGTGCGACGCAGACTGAACAACCACGACGGTAGAAGCAAGCTGCGGGCTTTTTGTGCTACAACAACCTTTCTCTCGGAGTGTCGTTGATATTTCTGCTAAAATATTGATTAAAGTAGTGATTTAAATTATATGGGGAAAAGACTCCCACGTTAACTTTACCAAGGGATGAAAATCCCACTCTCGAGAAGAAAAATACATCCTAACCTCTCTTGGCCTCTCTCTCTTAATTCTCGACTCCTCATGCACACCATGACATCACCACAAGTGCTGAATAGCACCCCAGTCTTATTATACTGCACGATAGCTTCGATACGACATGCCCATCATGCCCATCCGAAAATACCATTTCTCTATTACTTTTCAACTGCGCAGGAGCACCTCGACGTCACCACTCAACGTGGACAGCACAGCAGTCTTATTGCATATACCACGAGAGGTTCAATACGAACCGCGCCTCTTCAAATGCTAGATTTCCACTGACGAATAGGAATATGCATACGAGAGAATAACCTAGGAATTGTTTGAAGACCCCGAATCATCGTACGCAGAGGTGGAAGCTCCTTGAGAATTGGGGCGTGTGTGGGGTGGGTGGGGGTGCTCAGCTATCTCACCACTTCAGGCGGCGGTTCGCACACTTTTACCCAGGGGTATTTCATCGAAATTATATGACGTGAATTAAGATTAAAAACGAGTTAATATTGAGGACATAAAACTGCGTGAATTTGCTCCTTAAAAACAGATTTCATTAACGCTGCCATTTGTCGGTACGGTAATTGGAAGAAAGAACCTCTTGATTGACAGTCATCAACTTGACTTGTCACCTCATGCTTTTTCCAAAAATGGCGATATTAAAAATGGGAGGCCCCACCTTCTTAAATGTGGATGTGGGAGCCAACCGCACCGCTTTGGCCGCCCATGATATGAGATAACAGCTTTGTAGCTTGTTTAATTGGAGCGCCTTGGTCATCGAAATATATGTTCCATAATCTTGTAAAGGTAGGATCACCTCGAAAGGGTTTCAAACACCTTAGTCATCTGCGGCTAATCTTGGTATTATGGCCGATATTTGGAGGTTTTAATTCCATTATGGTCCCAAAGCCGTATATTCTGGTCCCCAAAGCCTCATTCTGATCCCCAGAGCCTCGTTCTGATTCCCAGAGCCTCATTCTGGTTCCCAGAGCCTCATTCTGGTCCCAGAGTGTCGTTCTGATCCCCAGAGCCTCGTTTTGATTCCCAGAGCCTCATTCTGATCCTCAGAGCCTCATTCTGGTCCCCAGAGACTCACTTTGGTTCCCCGAGCCTCATTCTAGACCCCAGAGCCTCAGTTTGGTTCCTTGAGCCTCATTCTGATCCCCAGAGCCTCATTCTGGCCCCCATAGCCTTGTTCTTGTTATTGTGATTTCTCAGGAACTCCTGCGTGGATCTTCATTAAATTTGGTACACAGGTTTCCCTTGCGGCCTAGTTGTGCAAGATAACTTTTCTGGTCCGATTCTAAAATCCATTTGTCATGAACTACTGCATGGATCTTTTTCAAATTTGGTAGACAGTTTCCCCTTGGGGTCTAGTTGTTCGAGATACCTTTCCTGGTCCGATTCGAAAAACCAGTATGGCCACTAGACGGCCATCTTGGATTTCATCATGAAATATTGTTATCGCGATTTCTCAGGAACTGCAGCATGTATCTTTCTCGGAATTGGTACACAGGTTTCCCTTGGGGTCTAGTTGTGCAAGATACCTATTCTGGTCCGATTTGAAAATCCAATATGGCCACCAGGCGGCCATGTTGGATTTCCCCATGAAAATTTGTCATCGCGATTTCTCAGTAACTACTGCATGGATCTTTCTCAAATTTAGTACAGCGGTCCCCCTTGGGGTCTAGTTGTGCATCATACCGCTGAAGCGGCACGGGCTCGAGCCCAGTTGGTCCATGTGTGAAAGTTTGCCAGTTACTTGCCGAAGGGCGGTGGTTCTCTCCGGGTACTCCGGCTTCCTCCACCAACCAAACTGACTGTCACCATATGAGTGAAACAAACTTGAGTGTGACATTAAGCCAAATTCCCTCCCTCCCTCTAGTTGTGCAAGATACCTTTTCTGGTCCGATTCGAAAATCCAATATGGTCATCAGGCGACCATCTTGGATTTCCCCATGACACTTTGTTATCGCAATTTCTCAGGAACTACAGCATGGATCTTTCTCAAAATTGGTACATATGTTCCCCTTGGGATATAGTTGTGCAAGATACCTTTTCCTGGTTCGATTCGAGAATCCAATATGGCCACCAGGCGATCATCTTGGCTTTCCTCATGTTACTTTGTTATCTCGATTTCTCAGGAAGTACTGCATGGATCTTTCTCAAATTGGTATACAGGTTTCCATTGGGGTCTAGTTGTGCAAGATACATTTTCTGGTCCGATTCGAAAATGCGATATGGCCACCAGGCGGCCATCTTGGATTTCCCCATGAAACTTTGTTATCGTGATTTCTCAGGAAGTACTGCATGGATCTTTCTCAAATTTGGTACACAGGTTCCCCTTTGGATCTAGTTGTGCAAGATACCTTTTTTGGTCAGATTCGAAAATTCAATATGACCGCCAGCCGGCCATCTGAATTTTCGCTTCAAACATTATCGTGAACTCTCAGGAACTAATTCATGGATCTTTCTGAAATTCTGTGCACAGGTCCCACATGGGGCCTATTTGTGCAAGATACCTTTTTGGATCCGATTCAAAAATCCAAGTTACGCTTCAAATTAATAAGGTATTCCCGAGTTGTGACGTTGCATCACAAGAGTCGGCGGATCGAACGGTGGGGCATATTCTATATATTGAGTATAGAGAATATCCATGCTTTCACCTCCTATATCAAGGAGTTCAGATGATACCGAATTAAAAGGTATTTCTTCAAATTTTAAATCAGTTTACTTTAGTCCATGCCGTTGCAAGTCAACTGCCCCAGCGTTTCGTCTGCCGACGGGTCGGCTACACGAAGGGATGTCACTACTTTTGACGCAACGTCACAACTCGACAACTGTAGACTACCGGTACTGCGTGTTTCGATACAACGGAGATAATCAGGATTCAGACACTATCAAATTTTCAACATTACTGCAGGCACCGGATCCCTTCAGTATTAAGTTGTGTACCGGTACCATCTTACTATTTTAGAGCGTGACGTATCTCAAACTAGCCCAGTAAGCAGAACAGAATTACGCTCCGTCACCATTAAATGTGATGGCTCTAACTCATCAACTTATTATGGTGATAACCAGGTCTGATCACCATTGAAGGATGATGGGCCATCACCATTTTTTTCTGGCTGTGTAGACTCGAGGTGTAATTTCTGCAGTCGCTTCTTTGGAACTGGAAAAAATGTGCATAATAATCGGGATCGATAGTTTCTACATGTGACAGGCATTCATATGTACTGTGATATCAGTTTTTCAGCCTCTCCCATTAATTTCATAAGCTTCTGTGAAGTCATGTGGCTCTGTCAGTATGTCGGCACCTCTTCCCACTTCCCTGATATGTGTTGTAATTAGAAGAATATTTGCATATTGGCTTGGATATGGTTTTTCGAGGAAAGATCATGCAACCCTCTGTGTGATCTGAATAATGGGACTTTCTCCAGTATAAAGACTGGACAATTCTGTTTTACCTTACTGCTGCAAATTATTGCTTTGTAATGCCTATGGGGAATTTGAGCAAACATATTTTGAATCTTGATAATTCTCCAAGATATTTTAGGTGTTAGAAAGTTTTATTAGTCGGACATGCAGCCCCTACAAGATATATATTATAATACCGGTACTATTGAATTCATTTAGTAGAAATAGCCTACAATCAATACATTCAATAGAAATCATCATTATAAATAATTTGTACGGGCTGCATATCGGACTAAGCTTCATAAGCTGTTTATTATTAAAGTTTATTGCCATCTCACACAACTTCGTCATGGGTATGACATTCATGAGAATATTGTATAGAATCAGAGCGATGGAGAAAAAGACTAAGCAAGTTGAGAGAGGGAGATTAATGGTTGGGATCACAAATGCCTTAAAGGGGAATCAAACGGTCTAAGGTCACAATTCTGAGTAAGATACCGTTTACCGCATGTAGCTATTCCAAACGGTATAAATCTGATATGCAGAGAATTTTTGCAAATGATATTTTGTCAACTCCGGATAATCAACTAAATTCTTACTGGTATATTCACAGAGCTAGAAGTCTAATCACCTTTAAACGTCTAATAATGACAATTATGCAAACTATACGATTTTGTTTATAGGGAAAATTTCAACTATTTTCAGAAATATTTTTACCGTAGCAACCAGTTACCAAAGGCGTTATTTTGAAAATTGTGAATGACTGAATATGCGGAAACAAAGATCTATGCGTTTCTTATTCATTAAAAAACACTTTAACTATTAAAGGTCTTGAATAAAGAGTTTGGTTACCGACTGCTGTACACAGCCAGAAAAATGGTGTTGGCCCAACACCCTTTTTTGGTGTTGAGGGCCGGTCAACACCATAAAGTGGTGTTGAGAAATGGTGTTGACCAAGGTGAACACTAAATAATGGTGTTGCAATTGTGGTGAAAATGGTTCGACACCATATTTATGTGTTCACTGACAAGTGTTAACACTGGCTCAACGCCATTTATTGGTGTTGACCAACACCAATAAAGGGTGTTGGAGATATATGGTGTCGGTGCAAATTGAACACCATTTATTGGTGTTGAGCTCCATACCCTTTTTTGGTGTTGAACAACGCCATTTTCTGGCTGTGTATGGTGACCGGTTGCTATGGTAACCATATTACTGAAACAATTGGTAAACAAGTGGCAACAGTGATATCCAATAACCTGTGAACATAATGTTAATGGAATGCAAAAGAAACCGAATCCTATGTATCTTAGAAAAGAAAATATACCATTATTTGAGTATCTTTTGTTGACTTCGTGACATCATCAAAGCTCATTTACATACCAAATTTGTCCCAGATCTAAAATTCTTTGAAGTACAATATCTCAGCAACCAGTCGGAATATTTTCATGAAAGAAATATTTGGATTTTCAGAACAAATATGGCAACAATCTCTCCATCAGAAGTTTTAATTTTCCATTTAGGTTCCTATAGACAAGACAGCAACAAATTCCGAGAGATTTAAGCTCCCAGATTATGTAGCTTTCAATTTTTAATGGATAATGGTTGAGAATATGTGGGTTTGAATACTCCAAAACACATTATTAGTTTAGATATTCACATCCTCGCTAAAACCAGCGGTATCTCTATCCTAGATATAGCCCCTGGTACGCTTGGGCAATGTATCACCATGAACGACAACACAGCGGTAGATGTCAGCCAATCAGCAAAAGCAACATCCTGCACATATTGACCAATCAGATCACTTAAGTACCGCGACCATGGCGACCGTGACAACAGATTCGAAAACACCATAGCTTGTGCGATACCCAGTGGCAGATGAACATGCACCTTTTCAACGACCATGAACATTAATAAATATAAAGGAAACATAGTTTAAACAAAATCTATTTGAAGAGAAAATAAACCCATTCATCTACCATCAAACATCCAACAAGCCAGGCAAATGAAGAAAACATTGAAACTTCAAAGACTTTCCGCGATGTCATTGTATCGGACCTCACCTTCCCACTGAAGAGCTTGAATTGGGTTGAAACGCACGGATTTCTATAAAATGTCACTGGTATATCCATTAATATTTTATTGTTAAGCCGGCTTGGATTAACTATTTTACATTCGGTATCAGCGAATAGTTTAGAAGCGAAAGTATAACCCTAACGTATTTTACCATCAGCGCAGTTTTTTTAGGTCACGTAACTGAGTGTAGGCGGAACGCGGTTTGCTGTGCAAGTTGATCGAGGTTTCGCCTTTGGCTCACAAATAGAAACCGCGACGTCGTGAAGATGGATATTCATTGAACTGGGTGTATGAAAGCCCTGGAAATATTTTAAACCAGAGAAATGCAAGAACGTCAGCAACTGCGTCACTCACTCTTTCGTGAGCTGTCATAGTTTAAGATTCACGTGATTATTGCCGGACTTTAAAATGCTCTCTTGGGTGAAAATTGAAAAATAACAACACGGAGGAAGCCTTTCTAAAACAGAATATAATTTAGTCATTTAATTTGTTTTATTTACCTCCGCTTTATATACATGTACCATGCTTCCTTAATGGACTCTGTCTTTGGTTCTCTCTTTGGACTGGACTCCATAATTTCATTATTGTTCACCTTTAAATGAGCGCGTGGTACCGTTAGGCCAAAAATCCTTTTTTATTATTGAAATGTTTTTACATGCATATATTGATTATGAAGAAAATAATATACAATGCTATGCACTTACAATGATGTGTTCAATGGCTGTAGTATAAGATTAATAAAACATATATTATACACGCGTTTGCATTCTTTTCTCCATATTTTTTTTGTCACAAAAACATATTTACATTTAGCGTCAGTCAGATTATGTACAATCCAATTGCTCGTAGAAATTACAGCAGCACATCCCCGAATACTATACAAGGTAGTCCAAAACGTATTTTGAATCTTCAGTATATGTATAGTTGCATAATTGTGTATTATATCTAGTTGATGTATAATTTTATGTAATCATTTAAACGAGAATATATTCGACGGTTTCGTTCACATACTCAAAGTACGTATTTGTATAAATAACCTGAAATATCCACATACTATACGTCAATGTCTACATTGAAACATTCAATTTCAGTATTCTTTATTTACAATCTAGCTACAATTTCTTTATACATTTATTCATTAACTCCAAGTCTGTTTTATTCTGGAGGAGTGAAGAAGGAATAGCGAATGAAAGATGAAAAGACGTGGACTTCCTACTTGTATGTCCCGTGAGTACAGCGTTTCACGTGGGCCCGGGGTATCATGTTCAAGCACATTGCCTGATGCACAACTAAGAGACGCGATGTGTCCCTGGGTCGGGTTCATACACTTCGCGTTCACCCTGGTTCTGGTTAAAGGTTTTAGTAAAACAAAAGAAACAATCAGCAGCATCGAGCTTTCTGTCAAAGACTGTGTGACAGTTTAGTTAATGACAACCAGATTGTGGTGAGTGAGTAGGATTTAACGTCGTTTTCAACATTGTTTCAGTCATATCACGACGGTCCCTACATGTGCCAGAACACGAGAGTGTCCACAGTTCCTATTATTCTGGACACTGATCAGCCCAGCCAGTTCAGCACCCGGTCACCCATCCAAGTATTGACCGAGCTCAACGCTGCTTAACTTCGGTGATCCGACGAGAACCGGTGTGCCCAACGTGATGCGCCGTACAACCAGATTGTGAATCTTGTCCCCGGCATTCCACATGAGATGAATATGACCTGGACCTTGTCCAACCAATAAACTTATGTTGAACGATCTGATGTCAGAAGTCAAAGAGCGTAAGAATTAACCACTTTTAACCAAATATTTTCACCCTCGTCTCCTATTTGATGCAACTATGATTTTGGATTATGGTGTGCATGTGTAGTGAACCTGTGCTATATTATCAGGGTTCTCTAAAATGAAACGTTTAGTCATTTAGCCTTAAGTTTGTTCCACTTGCATCTTCGTTATAAATCTAAAATACTTCAGGGGCAGCTTAGTCATGTGAGTAACAAAGGTATATTTCATTAGATCTACAATCGAGATTAAGGATCAGGCTAACTGGTCAGATGTTCATCCATAGAGGTCACATCTCGCGAGAGCTATTCACAGCCAATGGTTATCCTTAAAGGTCAACCCAAACGGAATTTTTTTTGGTCTAAAAATCCTTAAAAATCATAGTTCATACTTCACTTTGTATGAAAAAAATATTGAAAAAATTCTAATCTGATCAGAAACACACGTAATATGGGAGCAAAGTGGGCTTTTTCACACTTTCACAGCTGGCTTGATGACGTCACGCAGGGAAGTTGCCTGAGAAAAAACAGCGGATAACATGGAAAACGAGTGCAGTCAGAGCTCCGGTTCAGATGTCGATTCGAGCGATATCAGCTGCTTAGATGGAAATATTTTTCGCCAAGAAGATGAAATAGACATAGAGGAGGATGATGACGGGCAAATTAACAGTTGTTTGCAGACCAACGGCGAAATTCAGCCCTATCAATTTGAGCCGTACGGCTCCGATTCTGACAGTGACAACCACTCTGACAACGTGGAACTCGACGACGACAGGATTCGGAGAGGTCGTTTGTTGAATAGTGATTGGTATGCAACTTGACTGGAAACCTTATTATCGTCATCTATAAGAGCAAATGTCCATATATTTCAAACTGTATTGAATGTAGAACGATTCTGTGATGTAAAGAACGAGCACATCTGTGTTGTTATTGTTGTTACTGACCGAGGCAGCCTTTTCGAGGGGGTAAACTCCGGGATTCGGCAGTATGGACAGTAAACTGTTGATAACTCTACTGATATACGTCCGATTTGAATTTTGTTTGTTTTCCCATAATCCCCATGAAATACCAATTTCAGAATTATATAGTTTGATAAAAAATACTTTGGACATTCATGGCGAAAAGTAAATGGTGAGTGGATCGGCATTCACATTTGCTCAATTTTCGACAAATTACCTCAATTACTTATCAAGCGTATATATATTTATGAAAGATCATTTTAGTATTATTAAATAGTATATATGAAATAGAGACTCATCCAGTCTAACCTGTAGGTGCTCAAGCAACAAATGCCACGCGAGAGCGAGCAGGGCATGTACAGCCGTCTCCCTGCCCGAGGCCACGCTTGCAGGCTAGGTTCGTTCAGCCGATGTCCGTGATAGATTCTCCTTGTCCGATTTCTTTGCCGTCACATTCTGATTGTTCTTAGGTTTGATAGTTGGAATAGCTGTTCTCTTTAGTTTTGGTTTGTACCCGAATTCAACTGCTACGCTGTAGATGTCATCGAATGATGTCTAATTTCTGTCAAAATGTGCCGAGCAAATTATACGAGTACTGGCTCAGGCCCTCTTTCCACACTCTCGTGTTGCGTACAAATTTCGTCCAATTTGCAGCGATTTTCTCGTCTTTAGGCCACAAATAAATACCAACACCGTCATCTGTAGTAAAACTGCAACCTCCCACTACACAACGTCGCGGCATATTTAACAAATGATGTCCCGATACTCCGAAAATCTCCAGAAATAAGCAGCTACTTACGACTGTGGTATACGGCTTTAACATAGAGAATACAAGACGGCTTCCCTCCGTGACGTCACAGCTGGAATTGACAGGAGAGCGATTTTCACCTTTCAAACGGCAATATCTCGCCAACCAGACTGCACAAAATTATGAAAAAAATATCATTATTTTCAGAATCGAAAGGACTATTTTTTTATATTTTTGACCTCAGAGCGTTTGGGTTGACCTTTAATGGTTCTCGCTAATCTTATGTCCTAGAAAATAGGGAATTCATATTTTCAGAAACTGGAAGAGTTATGAAGGCAAAAACTTCACGTTGTATTCCCGAATGTTCTTGATGATGATATTATGTCGGATATACACGATAGGTCATCAACAGTAATGAAACAGGCTTCGAGGTACAATCAATAATCACGTTATTAAAACCCAAGATTGTCATTCAGGACCGTAGAATCTGGGTATAGGCGAATCCTGCAGATCCAGCAAATGAACTACTAGCGTGGACATTGAGCTATCTGAGCGGAGTATTTCTGTGGGTGAACGTTTGGGAATACTTCCTTGGAATGAAGAATAGTGGACGGTTGCTACGAGTTAACTCAGCTGGGATGTTTTTGAGTTGTAGTGGATAGCGCCTGCAAATGAACTGGAATAGGTGACGCCTGCATATGAACATCAGTACCGGTTGTCATTTGGTGATGATGCACTTCAGCGGAAGACTCTAGTAAATGTGTTACGATGTGTTCTTCAGCGAAACCTGGGACCTTTAAAGGGAATAAAATGCATACAATACAGATGCTCATTGGGGAAGTGGTTTCAAAATGGCGACGTTGAACGTTTAAATATGGGCGTTTGGTCGTTTTCGGGTAGGGTATGTATATTTTTGTTGTAAATCTCAAATAGATCTAAAATATGTTACCTCCAACCACATGTCGACGTAAGGGAAATATTCGGTTAGTTCTAGTTGGAGACTGGCGTACTTGAGGTTATTCATTGTATTTATTATTTCATGTTATAACAACAGACATACATAATAATGATAATACAACGACTAGGATTTGTATTTGTATTTCCCCTATCAGAGCGGGGGGGGGGGCATTATGCCTGCGCTATCTCTGGAAGGACAAACAGTTGAGACCTGACACTCCGTGACTTTCTACTTTATCTCATTGAGGTCGTTTTGAGCCTATTTGCATAACCCACGAGCAGAGGATCTTGGGTAAATTTAAGGTTGCAGCTACGTGGGGTACCAGAGAGATGATGTTTTCATCAATTTTCTTCAAAATTTCTGCTTTTCTATGAGGAAAAGTGGGTAAAAACTATTTTATTTTACGTCAGATTAATATTTACTAATTTATCATGCAGTTTTTGTAGAGATATTACACAAATAAAACATTTTAAAATCCACCCCCCAAAAACGCTTCTTCTGAAAATAACGTCATAAAATCGGTCATCTTGGATTTGTTTACATTTTCTGGTAGAGCTTGACCCAATGGTATAGTGTTGTGAGTTTCTAGCGTCTAGCTCAAGAGATAAAAAAAAATACCCTCCCCGCTCCCCCAGGCCTGGACAGGTCTCAAAAAGCCCAGGCCAGGTAGGGTTAATCGATTTAAACAGGCAGGGGAGAAGCCAAAGGACCTTGTATCTTTAGATGGGTAAATGGCCCCAGGTTAGGTGCAATGCAGAAGTACCAAAATAAAATACTTCCACTGCAAGAAATTGTTCAATACAATATTATATTGTATATACTCAGAAAAATTGAGTCTCATTATTTTACAACTACATATTGGAACAGCGTGTATGCTGTATCAAGCTGGTTCTGGTATCGTTTACCTTCATGTTCGTAGAAAGAAATATGAGGTGTTTTCGCCTCAAAATTGGCGATTTTGTACGAATGGACTACTTCACGGCCTTGTTATTCGAGAATGATGAGACTCGGTGCCTTGAAACATTTCTGAGTTTACAATATAATACTGTACTTCATGCCAACTGAACAATTTCTTGTGTATGTAATATTTTATTTTTGGCACTTCTACCGCACCTGTTCATTACCCATCTAAACATACGTGGTCCTTTCGGTATAATAATCTATGTATTCGTCTAGAATATAAATCAATAGAGCACTGTTGCACTCAAATGTCCTGTGGCTTTTATAATTAATATCTTCAGTCGCCAATTTCATAAAAAATAAGTTTTAATACCAGATTTTTTCACATTTTCTCGAATTTTAGATTCCAGTTATCTAGACCATAAATTGAACAATAGTATTAACAGATTCGACAATTCTTAAAAGTTCATTTTTAAATTATCGTTAAATGTCGTTAATTTTGAACAGCTCCATGTACAAAATTAAATTTTCGGCAAATTTTCATAACTTTCCGCCCCCTGTCAGTCTTTTGGTGATTTCTTCTCTATGACTTGGAGTATCCACTTGTCAATCTCGACACGGAGAAGATATTCAAAAGAGAAAAATGAAAAAAAAAATCATATTTACATCTGTTTCGTACGTGATTTTGGTCAATGGGACCGTCAATAGGACTTAATCAAGTTAAATATAAAACCCACAAACGCAGCGTCAAATTGATCTACAAGTGTGAAACAATAGCAATAGACAATTATTTTGCCTATGTAATACCTACAGGTGAAAATATTAATCAAATCTTCTTCTTTTTTTATTTTTCCTTCCACATTTCTGAATTTCACAGATGAATTAGACGTTATATTGGGATAATATCACTCCGTTTGTACTTTTTCACGCTTGTGGATCAATTTACCGCTGCATTTTCTTGTTCTTTGGGTTCTTATACTTAACTGAGTTAAGCTCGATTGATACCTCCATGCATTGACTAAAGTTACATACAAAATAAATGTAAATAAGAAAATTATTGTTTTCATTTTTCTTCTTTTGGTATCTTTCTCGTTTCTAGATTGACACTTGGGTGAATTTTCATGACCATACTCCAAGTTTTGGGGAAGAAATCGCCAAAAGACTGAAAAAGGGTGGGAAAATGTTATTAATCAGAGTGTCGGGTATAAATCCAAACATGAGCGGGTATATATATATATTCCCTCCAAAAAAGCACCGGTCAGTGGTCATACCGGTATGGTTAATCAGAGAGCATACAAATTGACAAATAAAAAAAAATCTTGTTTGGTAACGTTCGGATATATTGCTTGGCAGTATCTGGAAGCCATGTAAGTTAGGTTTCGAGATAATACTGTCCAAACAATCTATTCTTAAGGACGCGTGTGAGAATGGCTTAAACTGGATGGTCACGGGGCCTCCCCGGGTAAAAGGCGAATGGTCGACAACGGTGATCACGAGTCTGAAAGAAACTCACACGAACGAGAATAATCTACGCAAGCCTATACCTTTTCAAGTTTTGTCACTCTCGGAGTGACGGGTTAATAACCACAGCCAAGATATGAGAACTCCAAGCCATATCGAGCGACAGCAACATTATAGAACCTCGAATATATAAAGCGCGTGAATGTCGAACCTGATCATTAAAAACGGCAGACCGTTCTCGTCCTTGAAACATCCCACGAATTTACATCAAATTTCACTCAAGTTATCACCATGTTCCGAGTCGACTCCGTTGATGGACTTTGCTACTCAGTCTTAGCAGACGACCAAAACACCTTTAGAGTGTCCGTTTCCTGTGGCGATTTTGTCGAGGACCTCGTTTCAACGCCGATTGTCCCTGATAGGTTCCACTCCTGAAACCAATTTTCAGGACAACAGAAATGACGAGGGCAATGTAGAATTCAAAAATACTCAAGAAATCCGCGAGTGTCTGAGATTCATTCCTGGGATGCCCGAACTGTGCGACGTCGAACTCCTAGCTGGCAAGGATAAAACCCCGGTGTACGCAGTCAAAGCCATCTTGGCGACCAGAAGCCGAGTTTTCTACGATATAATTCATTCCCACCAGAATTTGAGTGATATACGTCCATCAACGCCGCCGAGAAGTAACCGTCCGTTCTCGAAGATAAAACAGTTCCGAAGGAGAAGAAGCGAGTCTTCGATAGAATCTTGCGGCAGACCGAAAGCGACAACATCGAACCTTGGTAAGCTTTCCATCACGGTGGAGCATTTTGATGCTGACTGTTTCCGACGTCTCGTGCTGTACCTCCACGGCGGAAGCGTGAATGTCGACATTACATCCGTTGTTGGTGTGATGAACGCGGCCGATCTCTACGATTTGGTGGATCTGCGTGACGCATTTTTCAACCTTTCCGGACGCTTTATTAGCGTGAAGACCGTTCTGCCTCTGCTTGTATCCACACAGTCCTATGATCAGTTCAGGTGGACCCAAATTCTCGTACGCAATATTCTGGATTTTATATCTGAGAAAGCCCAAGACGTGTTGCTCACTTCGGAATTCGAGTTCCTTCCGAAGCAGATTGCGATCCAGATTTTATTGAGTCCCGATCTCCAAGCGGAAGAAGAAACCAAATGGGACGCCGCGTTACAGTGGAGCAGACGACATTGTCACAAGAAGGATATCAAGCCCTTCCGGAAAACCATCAGGATATTTCTTTCCAATATTGACTTTCGTAAAATATGTATCTCCAAGTTAGAACGGGAAATCATTCCACTGAACGTCGTTTCTGATGACGTCATCGCACGTGCTTTGGTTCGTGATTCTGAGTCTAAGCCGTTAGTTAGCCAGGAAGGTCAAATGAATCCCAAACCGCCACGGAAAATGAAACGACGCAAATCTTTTCTTTCTGCTGCCCTGAAATTTGCTCATATTGGTAGGTCAAAATGAGCCATTGCTCATAGAAAAATTGTGACTCCAGAAGGCTGGCATCGTCCCCAGGCGAGACCAGTTTCACCGCGAAGCTATACTCCTAGCATTACCTTAGTTGGAGGGATATTCTGGCATACTTGATATCAAACGCTAGAGGAGGTATGAGTAGACCAATCAAATGTCGTAACGACCATCCGACTTCCTGAAGTAAGCTAGGCAGCCGGCGGGCATGTTTTGTCTATACCGGCTTAACAGAACGTGACTTGTATATTCTAGTCGGGAAGATTCTTGTTCTTCTTCAATTACTCAGTTTGAATATTGACCACAGGTTGACTTGCCGTGAGGGGCGCTAGAATCGTGTCATATAATGGGAGGCTTGCGAAATGAAACCCTAGTATGAACAGAAGTGCTAGTCTTGTCAGGCCAAAATTGACAACAGGAAGTGGTAATCACATAATCTGATTGGATAAATTGTACTATGCAAGTCCCCCATTGAAATCATGTTTAGCAAGGCGGGAATAGACGCATTCGGGACTGCTGAGCGGAAATCTACGAAGGGAACCGATCATACGGTGGATATCTACCGACGGAGACCTCCGAGAGGTTGCGAATGAAGTACGACGATGAAGGTAGTCATGATGCCAGAACTACTTCAGAGCCAACCTGGAAATTCTGAGATGAATAATTCCTTTATGTATACCGATGACAATGGACCCTATCACGCAAATATCTCATGCAAAAGAATCAGTTATGTGTAAAAATTTAGTGCTTAGTATTAAGGTGCTCTTACGTGCTTAAAATATAAGATTATATGACATACGAATTGTGCTATGTGTATATTTGTAAATACGTCCTGGATCATGTAAGATTGTGATAACGATGGATGCAAATTTTGTAATAAAATAGTTCACGATACACCAATTACTTTCGTTGAATTTCGATTTGTTTTACCGCTTTACCAAAAGGATAGTTAAGCAGTCAGGCCGCAGCGCAGTGACAAACTGGCTTGATGATTCCAGGTTATTTTGGCTTTATGATCATGGTATACTACGTCTTGAAGAAAAGCCTGTGACGCCTTGATTTTATTAGATTTTCCGGTTTGGCAATGTTCCAGAAAACTTTCGAGACTTTCTGAAGAAAATGAAACTTTATCTTCTGGTGAACCATAAATCACACAAACACTACTAATCGCAAACAAAAATGCCTTTTCTCTATAACTCCTCGACTGTGCATATCACCATTCAACGTGGACAGCAACCCCGTCTTATTCTACGTAATGGGAGCTTCAATACGACATCATGCAGGCCACATATGGACACTTCACAATCAGGAAAATGGTGATAACTATCATCCCGAAAAGGTGATGAGTTAGAGCCATCACCCTTTTTTATGATCACCCTTAAAAATGATTGGCAATCACCTCTGAAGAGTGATGAGCAATGATTGTAAATTTGGGTAAGTCATCACCCTTAAAATGTGATGGCCGTCACCACTTAAAGGTGATGGTTCCAGCTCATCACCTTTTAAAGGTGATGGTCAGGTCTGATCACTATTATAGGGTGATGTGCCATCACCTTTTTTCTGTCTGCGTTGGCTGTCCATATATCGAACAAGTAATCTCATGCGCATCCGAAAATACCCTTTCGCCGCCACTCCTTGAGCGCATAAGCACCACGACATCACCTCTCAACGTGAACTGTCTCATAGTCTTATTTTACACAACGGCGGTTTCAGTACAACACCATGCACGTCACATTTGACCTATGGTAACCCATAAATCGTCAAAACACTCCCAAGCGCATCCGAAAATGCCTTCTCATTACTACTCATCGACTGTGGGTGCACATCATGACTTCACCGCTCAAGGAGGACAGCACCCCGTTTGGACCCATGGTGACCCGTAGATCGCCCAAACACTCCAAATGGCATCCAAAAATGCCTTTCCTCTATTATTTCTATATAATACAGTGTAAAACTCAAACGGTAAAAGCGACTGGGATACGTAATCCCACATACGTATATGGGATTGAGCGTGCGACGCAGACTGATCAACCACGACGGTAGAAACAAGCTGCTGGCTTCTTGCGCTCCAACAACCTTTCTCTCGGAGTATCGTTGATAATCTCTGCTAAAATATTGATTAAAGTAGTGATTTCAACTATATGGGGAAAAACTCCCACGTTAACTTGATCAAGGGATGAAAATCCCACTCTCGAGAAGGAAAATACATCCCAACCTCTCCTGGCCTCTCTCTCTTAATTATCGACTTCTCATGCACACCATGACATCACCACAAGAGCTGAATAGCACCCCAATCTTATTATATAATACGATAGCTTCGATACGACACCATGCACGCCACATTTGGAGCCATATGTCCCATATATCGTCCAAACCTGCTCATGCTCATCCGAAGATATCATTTCTCTATTACTCTTCAACTGCGCAGGGGCACCTCGACGTCACCGCTTAACGTGGACAGCGCAGCAGTCTGATTGTATATGCCACGAGAGGTTCAATACGAACCACGCCTCTTCAAATGCTAGAATTCCACTTTATATACTACTGGAAAATAGGAATATGCATATGGGAGAATAACCTAGAAATGTCTTGAAGACCCCCAAGTCATCGTATGCAGAGGCGGGATCTCCTTGAGAATTGGGGCGTGTGTGGGTGGTGGGTGGGGCGTGTCTCAACTATCTCCACACTTCAGGCGACGGTTTGCACACTTTGGGTATTCAAAAACAGATTGCATTAACGCTGTCATTTGTCGGTACAGTAATTGGAAGAAAGAACCTCTTCATTTGACAGTCATCAACTTGACTTGTCACCTCAGGCTTTTTCCAAAAATGGTGATATTGAAAATGGGAGGCCCCTGTGGGTAATGAGACGAGGGTCCAATTTAACCCTATTAGATTTTTTTTAATTTTGTATTTATGTATTTTGTTCGTAAAAACTGCATGATAAATTTAAGAAATAATGTTTTCATAGGCGTGCTCAATGGCTCTTTTACGCATGATTAGTGTGGGAAAGTTTATATTTTAGGGCAAGTTTATAAACTTTCCCACACTAACCGTGAGTAAAATAACAATTGAGCACGCCTATGAAAACATTATTTCTAATCTATTGCACTACCCAAATTGATTATCAACAAAGATTTATAATGAAAGGTTGAAAACGTATTTTAAACCTTTCTAACCTTTCTTGAGAAAAGCTCGTCCACTGATGCTCCCGTCTCGGTTGGCATCGTGCCTTGTTAATCAATTTCACGTTGGAAACAACAGTTAAACTTGAAGAAGAAATTTCATCTTTGTTTGTTTGTAATTTATTTATTTATTTATTTTTTCAATTGTTACTTGTGTGAAAGCAGACTTGTGGAATGGAATCTCCCAATGAACACCGGCGCTTGACGCGTGTTGATTTCACATAACCGTGCTAAAAGTGTAATAAATGCGCAGTTGGCGCAACGTTATGGCTCCAATATGATACTCTACAAAGTCATAAAGTTTCAGCTCTCAATTATTTGTCGTTCCGAAGACAGGCGCAAAAAACCAATCACATCAGGGATGAGAACTCTCATCGTCCTCATAGCACATCAAGTTCGATAACTCTAGTTGGCAGATCACATCAAGGTCGATAACTCTGTGAGAAGGTGGCACTGACCTTCCCAGAGAAAATGCCGACTACGTGCTCGATTATAAACCTTTCTAGCACTTTGGCAGTCGTTGTTAAACCTTTCTTTCTCACGCTTGTGTTTCTCATTATCTGCCCTCGGCCTAGTGGTTCTGATGAGACCAGGTCTTTCAGCGCCATCTCCAAAAAGTTCAACTAAATCCTTGCCAATTTTATTTAATTAGGCATCTAGTTTGGATCTTTTCCATCGGATCATTGACCAGTGTCTCACTAATGGCTTATATCACGTTTGGTATCATCCCATATCATCTTAGATTTAGAAGAGACATGCCTACTTTGTTGTACAACATTACCACTTTCTACCAGATAAGATTTGCACAATGAACATCAGAAAATAGAAGATCATATTCACTCACATGAAAGTCATATACTAAACTAAGTAGTAGTCTACCATTGCAAATAAACAAGCCATTTAATTTACAAAACTGCAATAATCTTCTACCATAAGTGTTCATTTTCTAATTATCTAGAGATTCTCTTTGTTTTTGTAATCCCAAGACATTCAAATTATATTCGGGATCTAACGATGGTCTCATAGCATCCTCCATATTCAATGACTCTTACACAGTATCGTCAAAGCTGACATAACCTGGTTCCAGCTTAAAGTCACCTGCTAAACACACATGATACTCCCCATTACTGAATTCTAATAATTCCTGTTCAATCTGATCAAAACTATCCACCGATGAATATTTTGTACCTTCAGGTGGGATATACACAGCGTCCAGCAATATATCCTTCTCGTATCCAAACAAGTTCTTACTAATCTCCAACCATAAAACATATTTTTAGATTTACTTTGTATTGGCCTAACGTGTTGCTTCAACTCACTGCTAATACAGATAATCATATCACCACATTTAAGGATGTCCGCTGGTGGTTTTTGGCTTTGGCATCCATTTTGTCATTTCTTCCCATTGGGTTATCTCCCTTTCCTAGGTTAAGAGATAGGGATTTCCTTTAAAAGCCTTCTAGCCGAGAATTTTGCATAGCAACATCCATCCAATTTGATAAATTTTGATAGACATTGTGATTATCTGCAAACAGTTAGAATATTAGAAAAAGTTAAATACTATTTATATGAATTTTTCAGGAATATGCTTCAAAACTAGGGCTAATCCCTGTGTTTTCTGGGTTATCAAATTGAGCATGGGTCAGTCCATTTAACGTTGCCTACAGCTGGAAAATGCATGCCAACCTATATTTTTCCTTGTTTTTCCGTATATTACACAATTATGAATGCAACAACACACAGTATTCAAAAAAAGTTAATTACTTTGATTTACCACCAGCGGACTGCTTATTCTTTATGTAAACATTATAACCTAATTTTTTTAACTCATCTTCTATCATCAGATTGTCATTGTCATCTGTTTTGATTTCAGTTGGATGGATGGATGGATGTACTTGGGCACTCCATCGCACCGCGATGGGCACAGGTCGTGCGAACACGCCGTGCAACCCGTTTCCCCCAACCCGCCCTACACATGAGCCCTCTTAACAGTGTCACATAGACACTGTTTAATCCCCACATTCTTATTCAACAATATACATTCTCTTAATTCCCATAACTACAGAAGTATCACATAATATTTCCATCTGTCAAGCCCCCTCATTCTCTCTTCTCGGGTCGATTCTTAGTGGCAACTTTGATTAATTATCACCATGGACACTCATAATTAAATCTCCCAATAGCCACTCATCCTCCCCATTCACTCAACATTTAATATTTCACCCTATTTCCCGAAATCATAAATCCAGTGCCATGGAAATTTCACCCAGTATTTCTCATTTTCCTCAATGCAATATCCCACTATTTTTCACTTATACATAGTATGCCGTACAACGCGTTCCCCCACACCGCCCTACACATGCTCCCTCATACCAATGACGCATAGCCATCGGTAATTCCCCGTTATATCTTTTTTACATCTTTTTCCATATCATCTAATCTTGATCAGGTCCCCAGTCTTACCTCTATTTCTCTTAATCATCTCTATATATTCACCAATTATTTCACCCATTTCTCTTCATTTTCCCCAATAAAATACCCCAATATTTCCCGTCATTTTGCCTATTTCCCGAGATCATGAATCCAGTGCCATGTAAATATCACCCAGTATTTCTCATTTTCCTCAATACAATATCCCACTATTTCCCCTTCACTGTGCCTAATCATACAGATTATGCCGTGCAACCCGTTCCCCCACACCGCCCTACACATGCTCCCTCATACCATAGCCACTGACAATAAATATCTGTTCCCCTTGATATATATTCCTATTTCTGTATCCATATCCTCTAACTTTGTCAGAGTCGCCCATTCTGTCCTCTATTTCCCTTAATCGTCTACAACTTATACCCCGGTATTTTCACACATATTCATATATATATATACACCAGTTATTCAACCAGTATATTTCCCTTCATTTTCCTCAATGAAATATCCCAATATATATCCGCTCACTGAAGGTCATATAATCCAATGCCATACTAATTTCACCCAGTATTCCCTTGTTTTCCTCAATCAAATATCCCAGTATTTTCCCTTGTGCTTATTTACCTAGATCATATAATATGTAGCCCATTTTGTTTACGACTGTTTCCAGTTAATAGATGGTTAAAAATATAGCATACAATATAGGGCCTACCCTATTTAAACGTGGCTGTGCATTGAAGACTACCAGTCCCCAGGTCACTGTTTGCCAGTCCCATAGATTTGTGAGCGCTTATTGTGCACATTTTAATGTAAATTTGTCCTGTATATTGTTTTGTATTGTCCGTCATCCGTGTCTGTCTTCTACATGTATATGTCTGAAACTGTTTGTATTCACGTTTTTTTAACCCCCTGCGGGTATAATTTTACGTCAATAAATCTTATCTTATCTTATAAGACAATGCTATATAGACCAGTTTTTCATCCATCATAGTTAGTTATGTCGTCGCTACATGACCGAAACAAAGCCGAACACGAAGCCAAACCCCAACTCACTCACTCACAGTATTTCCCCTAGTTTGCCACAATGAAATATCCCAATATTTCCCCTCATTTTGACTATTCACACAAGAACATATAATCCAATGCCTGATAATTTCACCTACTATTCCCCTTATTTTCCTCCATCAAATATTCCAGTATTCCCCCTCATGCCTATTCATCCAAGCTCATAACACCGGTAGTTCTCATTATTTTCCTTCAATGAAATATCCCAGTATTTCCCCTCATTGTGCCTAATCACTTATAATATCCCACAATCCAATGCCCTATAGACCGCACCCGTTATTTCATCGAGTATTTCCCCTTATTTTCCTCAATCAAATGTCTCAGTTTTGCCCCCATTGTGCATATTCCCCCACTATACTATAATTCATGTCATCATTAGTTTCACCCAGTATTTCTCCCTATTCTTCGTGATCCCAATATTTCCCCTTATTTTCCGCGATCAAATATACCCTATTCCCCGTCGTGCCTATTCAACCAAGATCATATAATCCAATGCCATAGTGTTAATTTCACCAAATATTCCCTTTTATTTTTCTAGATCAAATATCCCCGGGTATTTTCCTTCGAGGTCCCTATTCACCCTAGATCATATAAGGCAATGTAATTTCACCCAGTATTTCCCGTTACTTTCCTCAATGAACTATTCCCCTTTCTCAATCAAATATAGCAGTCTGCCTTTGTTATACCTAAGTAGTTAGGATGTCTGGCTGGAACCAGAACCAATCATGTGACCTTGGTTACATGACATGACGTCATCATTTTGGTACTAGCCGTTTTTGAAAAATCATGTATGTAGAAATACATGTATAGTGGCATGTTAAAAGAAAGGTGTATGGAAGTCTGGCTGGCACCAAATGACCTGTATGTGACCTTGGTCACATGACATGACGTCATCATTTGGTGCCAGCCGTATTTGAGATCGGAGAGGCCCCTGGATACATGTAAAGTGGCATGTTAAAAGAAAGGTGTATATTTGGCCAATACATGTACACTATGTTAAACTCAGTCCACTTTAAAGGGGTTACAATAGAGGGTTATTTATGCATGGATGAATGCTTTTCAACAATGAATGGCCTTGAAATAGTTGAATAATGCTTAACGTAGGCTCACACAAGGAAGAGATACATGTACAGGGTGTGTGTATCTGTGTGAAGCTAGCTCACAATAGTAAAGTTGACCTTATAGCAACAAATGACCTCTGTGACCTTGGTCACATGACATGACGTCATCATTTGGTGCCAGCCGTATTTAACGCCCGCCAACCCCCGTCGACGCCTAGGTCTCTCTCTTTCCCCCCCTCTCTCTCTCTCTTCCTCTCTCTCTCGTCAACGGGGGTTGCCGGGCGTTAAGACGGGCGTTGGCGGACGTTAAGACGGGCGTTAACGCCCGTTAACGTACGCCACCCTTCATCTGAACGCCCATTAACGCCGTCTCAAGAGCTTAAGGTTCTATCTGAACGCATTAACGCCCTAACATAAAGCCATAACGCATAACCGATCGTCCAACCACCCTTCCTGACGAGTGCGCATGCGCTCAAATTCTTTAACGCCGAAATTCCTCTCTGTTTGATGCCCATCCATATAAGCAACGCTGTCTGAAGACTAACGCAGTTCTCCAGTGTCGTTCAACACGGCAACATGACTTGCTCTATTTGTGATCGGAAGTTCATCAGGTACTACGATATGCTGAGACACAAGAGAAATATTCACGGATATGAAGAGGCTGAAGGGGAAACTGAGGGCCTGTCCGCCGGTACGGATAATGAGGTGTTGTCACCTGGTACGGATAATGAGGTGTTGTCACCTGGTACGGATAATGAATGTTCGCCCTCTGACGCCGACAGTGTTCGGTCGTCCCAGGATGGGAGCTCATCCTCCCACGCGGACAATGATAGCTCGACCGGCGGAGGCGAGAACTTGAACTTGAACGATTCAGATATGGTCAGCAGCGAACCGTCATTTTGGGATCTCATTGTGAATGAGGCTATTGATGCACACGCCGAGACTATCGAGGCAGAGGGACCGGACGAAGAGGCAATACAGCGGGCGTACATCGACATACTACCTCGAATAAGATAATAATACATGATTTCTCAAAAACGGCTAGTACCAAAATGATGACGTCATGTCATGTGACCAAGGTCACATGATTGGTTCTGGTTCCAGCCAGACATCCTAACTACTTACCTATTACCCCAAAATCATAGACACCAGTAAATTCACCCAGTATTTCCCGTTACTTTCCTCAATGAACTATTCCCCTTTCTCAATCAAATATACCAGGCTTTGCCTTTCTACCCCAAAATCATAGACACCAGTAAATTCACCCAGTATTTCCTCTCATATTTTCCTCTATTCACCGCAGATCATATATAATTCAATGTCATGTGTACATGTACTCCAGTAATTTCATCCAGTATTTTCCCCTTATCGTCCTCACTGAAGCATCCCGATATTTCCCCTCGTTGCGCTGTTTCCCCAATATCATATAATCTAATGCCATAGTAATTTCACCCAGTATTCCACATTAATTTTCCCTTTCAAATATCCCAGTATTTTCCTCCGTTGTGCCTATTCACCTATAATGATATAACCCAATGCCATATAAACGCCCTTACATTTCCTCGATCAGATATTTCTGAATTCCCCCAAGTTGTCCCGATTCACCCAAGATCCTATATACTTCTCCTTATTTTCCCCGATCAAATATCCCAGTATTTAGTCTCATGCCTCCTATTCACTCAAGATCATATCATCCAATGCCATAGTAATTTCAACCAGTATTTATACATGTATACCAGTATATCATTAAAATCAATAAGGTCAATGCACTACATGTATACATAGACGGCGTTAAACTCACCAATTTTCCCCAAATTTGTTTTAATCGCATATCCCAGTATATTTATCTTTCTTGCCTATTTCCTTACGATTCATTTAATCCTCTCTATCAATGTCATTTAGACACCAATAAAATCACATACCTGAGATACAACACATATCACGAATCGTTAGATTCTTGGTATGTGCTTTAGAATAGGTTAACCAGAGGACTATTCTGTGAAGTCATGTGGCGCAGTCAGTATGTCGGCACCTCTTCCCACTTCACTTATATGTATTGTAATTTTCATTTTTCCCTTCACCGAAAGATTCATATAATATGGTTTATATAAATGTTATACGTCAAACATCTCTAAATCATCAATCATATAGTATTTCATTTAAACCTAGCTGTATCTATATAATGCTGAACACCCATCGCATTTACTTTATTCAATGTTAGTTTATCTACAACTTTTTTTTTTAACCTTAAAATATCTGTTGGGCAGTGTTTCACTTAATGACACTTGCATTCTCAACCAATTAAGGCTGAAATAAACATCAAACATGCAGAGACAGAGTATGTCCAGCCTAAGCCATTAATTTTAGCAACATTGCTGAGTCCAGTCAACTGGACACAGTTTCTAGACAATTTATTACCACCGGTTTGGTGGGAATGAGTTGGTATTAACTCTCCCATGTGGAAAGTTGTGTATATATCGGCTCCGACCTGGTCACATCTTAATTCTGTATAGTAGTTTTAAGTTTCAGGCAATCGAAATCGGTCTAAACCAAGATTAAACTGTAGAATTTTACAGCTTAATTACTAACATATGATGTACATTCTGTGAATTCCTACCACTATTGCCAGTTGAAAGATCACACAATCACTAATGGCACTATCTTTATGTATATCAAAACCATTTCTCACATTTCGCCAGCAATTACTAAACAGAACACTTTTTTTCTTGCCTTCCTTTCGAACTATATGCCCCCTTGTTTTTTCTCCAAAGCTGTACCAGAACAGATGATATCAGAAAAATGTACATCATCTATTGGCACAGACCATGCGAGCAAATTTATGATACTTTCTCATAATACCATCTTCAAACTGAAGCCATGCTTACCGAGTATTATTTATCAAATGCAAGTGTATGTCTATTCTACTTCCAATTTTTAAACATGCAAACATGTTTTAATGTAAATCCCTGGAAACTCTTCCAAATCTTGTGCTGATGATCTACTGAGGAAATAAATCTATCCTCAAAAACCACTGGACCGCTGGGAAAGGCAAAATATTATTATCTCAAAGAGTTCGGTGTCTTGTGATGTCAACTGAACTTTTCATTCAAGATGGGATAGGCACCAGTTTGACCATAAAATCACTCCAAACGTTTAACGACTTCCTGCTCTTGGAGCAGACCAAGATATCAATTCTTTTAATATGTATAGGCCTACATTTCTCAAATTCCTACCATATATCTACTCAGTCAATATACCTTCACATTGAAGACGAATCAATTTCTACAGTAATATCAGATACAATTTGATTCCTATTCTAATCTTCTAAATTTTTAGATATGCAACCTTTGATGCCTCATGAGCATCAGAACTTAATGTAATCAATATCCCTATTTATCACGCTCTATATTTGTTTTTGTTTGTTTGTTTGTTTGTTGTTTTTTTTTTTGAATTCTGATCTACCGAGCTTGCAAACAGAACCTGCCTTTTAACAAAAATATATAAAACACTACCGCTAACAATTCTTTGTATCTGATGCAAGGATATATTCAACTACATCTAGGATATGCAAAGTAAAATAATGCCCGTAGATCTTAAAAAAGACCAATAACTACAAAGTATATTAACGCATGCAAACATCTCTGAACAGTTATTAGTGTGTCTGTTTTCTACCATACATACATGTAGGTGTTGTATAATGGGGGTGGTAGCTTTCTGCTAGAATAGAATACTTTATTGACACATCAACACAGTAATTTATTAAAACTATATTGCTCTCTTTCAACGTTTCTACAACCTTTTCTCTCATCGTCCCCAGAGCACATCAAGTTCGATAACTCTAGTTGGCAGATCACATCAAGGTCGATAACTCTGTGAGATGTTGACACTGACATTCAGAAAATGCCGACACGTGAACGTGCGTCTGAAGAACCTTAAAATTTAGTTTTCTCAAGGAAAGATTGACTGTCTGACAGAAACTGATTGACAGAAATGTTGTCTGTCGCAGGCATAATCAACAGAGGAATCCCACAAAAGGTGTGACATTGCAGGACTCTGAAAGTCAAATTCAATGTACATGTAAATTTACAACAACAACAAATTACAAAATTCGCGGCCCAAATTCGCTGCCGTCCATCGCTCAACAACACTCAACAGCATGAAATTGATTATCTCGTATGACATTCACGCATACTAAGAGCAGATAAAACATTTTAACCTAAAACAAACCCTCTCGGCGGCAATGCATAAACAGAGAAATTCAAATTTCATAGTCTGACAAAAAAAATGCAGGAGTCAAGACAATTTATAACAGTTATAATACAGATTTCTATTGAATGTAGGGTCTGTCCGTTTAACGGCAAAATCGAGTACAGCCCAACTCACAGTCACACTACGAACATTTCGCTGTATTAGAACAGAACAGTTTGTTCGTGTTTTTGTTTGTGGTAATGCTGGAGTCAAACGAAATTCCCCCCCCCCCCACCAACCTTGGCCTTGGGCAAGGGTCCCGTTTAGTGGGGGATTACCTGGGGATTCACAACATGTTTACGCACCAGGGAGTGGGGCTTTCACACATTTTCAGTCCTGTTTATCTTGGGATTCAGTTAAGACTTCTTCTACTTAGGGATGGGACATAAATTGTATTTGGTTAAGGTTTAGGTGGGGATTCACTTCAATGTTTTGCCCCAGGGGGTAGGGCATTGAAGCATTTTAACAACTCTCATTTGCTAAGTCCCCACTAAACCCCGAGGTTGGGGGGGTGGGGGTTTTACTTGACTCCTGCATAAATTTAGCCCAACTCACACCACCAACATTGTGTTGTACAATTTAGAACAAAAACACTGTTCAGAACAAGTTTTGTCTGCAGTGTGAGCATCATCCGAACGCATGGCACGATCTTACGTAGAAACTTATGCACTCAGCCATGCTGTAATGAGTGCAATCTGAGTGTATTAGGGCGTTTCCCAAATGGTCACATCCGATTGATCCAGTGACATCTGACATCGGCGCAATCACATTCATAAAATGAAGACACACCTCCAGAAAGCGATCGATTGAAATGATCCCTTGGTGGGCCCAGAAGTGCCCCATCACAAAATAAAAAGCATATCATTTTCCTGTGAACTGCCGCCGATTTTATTTTTTCTGAAGTATGTTAGGCCGTTTGTAATATGATTTTTCTTAAGACAAACAAAGAAGCATGCTCCATTAGAGTAAGAAATAAACTAGCTAATTCGCACAACTTCGTTTTGGTCTTCCGTAGAATTCCCCGGTCTTGCGCCTCGTGACATTGACATGTCTGATGTCTGAGATACCCAGGTCAAAATATTTAAATACAGATAATTTCATTGGCTCTTTTAAATTGGGCAGACATGTGACGTGATGCTTTGGGAACAGCTTTCAAACAGGATTATCTCCCTCCAGCGATGTTCGTCTTTTGTGGCTGATAGGTGGTGCCGTGTGAAATACATGCCGAATCATAGCGATAAGCTAAGGGTAGTGTTAAGTGAAACGTGAAATGCCTTTAGCAAGCTAAGATGCAGTGTGAGGTGCCCAGAAACACGAACATTCTGCCATTTTGTTGTGTCAGGTGAGAGTGGCTTCGTCACATGACCGACACTGCAGTTGATTGGGTAACTGTTGGTAAATGTTCGGACACATGTTCGCGATCACCACACACTTAAGACAAATACTGTTTTGAGGATGAAAGCATGTTCCGAAATCGAACATGTTTGATTTCATGAACTTGTCCCTCGAACAGAATGTTCATGTTTCTGGGCACCTCACACTGCAAACAAAACATGTTCTGAACAGTGTTTTTGTTCTAATACAACAAAATGTTCATAGTGTGAGTTGGGCTTTAGCTGCCAGACCGAAATGTTCGGCAGTCAATAACCGATAATTTATCCACCATTTTCTCCACTCAAAATAATGAAAGTTTTTAAGTTAAATCTCAGACTTTGAATCCGCTCTAAACTTTTCGTGGGTAGTTTATTCGAGCATTCTCACAACTTTCCTGAACCGAGAAGACAAATTTTCTGCGAAGTTTAAATTCTTCAACCAATGAAAAATCACTACCACTACATTCTCCACGTTCTGGGATGGTCCAGCAGCTAGAAGATTTTTGCCGGTTAAACTGGCAGACTGTTCATTCAATAGAGATCAGTATTATAAAATATCTTGTAGGGGCTGACTGTCAGACTAGAGTTAAACAAAATCCCAACCTTGACTTGAGCGACCCGGTTCAGGGTCGGGCTTTGAGTGAGATTACCTGGGTATTGACAAGTTTATGCACCAGGTGGTGGGACCTTCGCGCGTTTTCAGTCCCTAGCTGCCACTTCCAGTCTGGTAGCTTTCAGTGGAGGAAATGTAATTGGTTGAGGTTTTCGGTGGGGATTCGCATCAAGATTTTGCCATGTGAGAGTTTGGGTGAGATTTCTGTGAGATTCAGTTAATATTTCTTTTACATGAGGATCAGGCATTAATTCACTTCAATATTCTACCCAAGCGGGTAGAGCATTATACATGTAGCATGTTAACAACAGCCATTTGCCAGGTCCCCACTAAACCCCTTAGGTTCGGTGGGGGGGGGGTGTTTGACTCTTGCATAATCATGGGTGGACATTTCCAGCCAAGTTTTCAGGTCTTCATTTCCGTCACTACGTCATGCTTTCTCTATATTCAATTGCATGTACAGTTCAGGTTGCTTTGGTGCACAGGCTGCACAGTCCTATCTGACAATAAAATAATTCCTTCCCACGTTCACTCTTTTTATCGAGTTTAGCAAACCGTTTGACCACCATGAGGGGCTGATGTAAAAAAATCAGCCTGCGATTAGTTAAAAAGTAGTCGTATTCCACCCATGCAGTTTAGTGACCCCAGACTGTATATACAATTGAATATAGAGGCAGTATTGTGCAATGACGGAATGAACAAAGAAGACATAAAAATTTGACTAGGACAGTTTCTGGTCAGAATAAATTGGGGGGAATTGAAAGTGTTTATATTTTTTTTTCAATAATAAAGAACTGGAGTTATGAACTGAGCACTTTTGATGCTAAACTACACAAGTTGGTTTTGCAGTCACAATAAAATATATTTCCTAGTTTTGGTTATTCATTGCATAGGAAATTACCCCAACTGCCGCCTTTTCTGGACCTGATCTCCTTTCTGCATATGCAAAAGTAATGCAAGAGTGGCCAGGGGCATTGGAAGCGATACGGCAGGTACAGCTACATGTATGGGCGTACCACTATTTGCACCAAAGAAATGAGAGCAGGAAAAACAAAATGAAGAACAAATAGACTTCAAGCAGTTTTGATATCTTCCAAATTGAAGAAGACTTTGATTGGTCCAGAGTGCCAGTGAATTTGTTAGTGGCTCTGAGCACCGACCAGCATACTGTCATGGCTGTCTGTTCCAGGCTTGTGTGTTTTATCAAGAAATAAAGATGCTTGCACTCTGGAACATGTATGTCGTGTCAAACTTGCATTGATAAATTGATAAACACGGAAATTCCCTATCTCGAAAATGAATCGAGGTGTATCAAAACTTAAGACGAGTTTTACTTGATATTGTGCAGCTATCTTTGGCAGAACAATTGATCAATGCAAGTTTGATCTGACTTGCAATTCTCAGTGTATATTCGTCTTTATTTCACGATAAGCCTTTCCGGATGTATTTGTTGAGACAGACATGACAGGCATGACAGGTCCAGTACTTATTTCATAATGTAGTTTTTTTTATTTCCATACAAAGCTACGGCCCTATGTATTGTACCTCTGCCATATGTCAGCGTCAAAACTGACCAGATTTCCTGAAGTGCTGTGCTAATTATTCCTGAATCAGGCAACACTATTGGTTGGGCCTAATTCATAAAAAAATAGTTCACTTTGTTAAGATCCAACAGATTTTATTTTTTTTTAACAAAACATTAAACATTTTTAATTGCAATGAAAACATCACACACCTCTATTACAGGGTGGAATCATACTATTGTATTAAGTATGTTTGATAAAGAATATTGACCTGATACTAAGTTTGTGAGATGATTCTGGGTTATATGAATAATTCGCATCTTGCAGTGATGAATAGACGAGTCATATAGGGAGATTAGTCCAGCTTGGAGTTCGGTAATTTTTAGAGGAAATGAAGTGAAGTAACTCTGACTAAAGAAATGCTAGAAACAGAGACTGGATGGAAGATCACACCAGGGAGGCAACCAGGGTTTTAGCTAGGATTTGAAAACAGGGCGTCTCGGTCTCTGTATACTATCCATTTTTGTCAATGAAACAATGAAACTCGATATTCTCACCTCTGCCCCCGAATCAAAGGATTTCATTGGCTCATTAAAAAAAGATACCGAAAACATTGTGTCAACAAGGGGAATGATGTTACTACTGTGGTGTCGGCAATGGGTATGACGATGTGGCCGGTACCAAAATTTAGGTCAAGGTCAAAAGCCAAGGTCACTGTAATTAAAAAATATGAATTTTAAAAAAATTACCATTATTAGAGCATTTCCACAAAGTGGATGCCCTTATGTGTTACCGGGAAACTACTACAGAGCCTCAGTTTGGTTCCCTGAGCCTCATTCTGGTCCCCGGAGCCTCAGTTTAGCTCCCTGAGCCTCATTCTGGTCACCAGAGCCTCAGTTTGGTTTGCAGAGCCTCATTCTGGTCCCAGAGCCTCATTCTGGGCCCAGAGCCTCATTCTGTTTCCCAGAGCCTTGTTTTGATTTCCAGAGCCTCAGTTTGGTTCCCTGAGCCTCATTCTGATCCCCAGAGCCTCATTCTGATCCCCAGAGCCTCAGTTTGGTTCCCTGAGCCTTCAGAGCCTCAGTTTGGTTTCCTGAGCATCATTCTGGTCCCCACAGCCTCATTCTGATTCCCAGAGCCTCGTTCTGATTCCCAGAGCCTCAGTTTGGTTCCTTGAGCCTCATTCTGATCCCCAGAGCCTCATTCTGGTCCCCAGAGCCTCAGTTTGGTTTCCAGAGCCTCATTCTGTTTCCCGGAGCCTCGTTTTGATTCCCAGAGCCTCAGTTTGGTTCCCTGAGCCTCATTCTGATCCCCAGAGCCTCATTCTGATCCCCAGAGCCTCCGTTTGGTTCCCTGAGCCTCATTCTGGTCCACAGAACCTCCGTTTGGTTCCCTGAGCCTCATTCTGGTCCCCGGAGCCTCAGTCTGGTCCCATGAACCTCATTCTGGTCCCCACAGCCTCATTCTGATTCCCAGATCCTCGTTCTGATTCCCAGAGCCTCAGTTTGGTTCCTTGAGCCTCATTCTGATCCCCAGAGCCTCATTCTGGTCCCCAGAGTCTCAGTTTGATTCCCTGAGTTTCATTCTGATCCCCAGAGCCTCAGTTTGGTTCCCTGAGCCTCATTCTGGTCCCCCGAGCCTCCATCTGATCCCCTGAGCCTCAGTTTGGTTCTCTGAGCCTCATTCTAACCCCAACCTGTAACCATCTCGGTCATCTTCAGCCTACTTTCGGCAACGAGCAAGAGGGAATTTCCAGAAATCAATACCACGTGACTTGGTCAGCCAATCAGCTAAAGTCTACCGACGTAACCCCAACGTATCTCGCCATTTTTGAATCATGTGATGTCCTACTTGCTCAAAGTTACAGATCCACCACACCTCTTGGATGATACCAAAGTTATTCATACCTATATCTTTTGTAAGCCCAGGCAATATCTGTTTCTGAAGTGGTATGAAAGCCTGTAATTTATCAGATTTCTCCAGTCTGTTCTCCGCCGGATGAAGGCCGAACAGAATCCGGTAATATACCGGATATCGCTCCGCGATAATGGAGACACACGATTCGCAAGCCATCTTATGGATGGTGAAGTGTACGCAAATGATTCTGACCTCTTGAGTCTCACTGTGACCCCCCTATCTTACATTACCATAACCAACAGCCTGGGGACTGGGGTGTTTCACAGGGTATGCATTCACCCATGAAATCATTTGAATACTTTACAAGAAACTATTGTTTATCTGTGCATTTCAAGAGTAAAAGATTTTCAACAAAATATTGAGCTGACATTTCTCAGAGCAGTGAGATTTCATAAGAATCCACCCAAAACGTAAGCTAAATTCACCAAATTGAAAATTGCCCTAACAATTTTGCATGTTGATTTACGATGTCATAAAGCCCAGTCCCAATGTTCCAACATTCAAAGCCTAATGTCATCGTGCTTTGAAAATAACATAATGGAAGAGTATTGTCATCGTCTTGTACGTCCGTCCATCACTCCATCACACCTTTCTCGTTACCAAGATATCTTTAGAATGACTTACCCTAGGCACACCAAACTTGCAGTGCACATCCATATGCTCGTGACCCAGATCCCTATTGTATATGGACCCGATTGGTTGGAAGCTTTGGTGGCCATCTTTAATTTATGCGAAAACATCCCAGCTTTCTTGTTACCAAGATATCTTTAGAACGACTTACCCTAGGCATACCAAACTTGCAGTGCACATCCATATGCTCGGGACCCAGAATCCTATTGTATATGGACCTGATTGGTTGGAAACTTTGGCGGTCCTCTTTAACTTATACGAAACTATTAATCTTGTGTATCTCGGGTACCATTTCGCTGTTCAGTGTGAAACTTGGTATACATCATCAATGCATCAAGAAACTTAAAAGGAATGACCAAACCAGTTTCCCTGATTCGGTGGATTTCTTTACTACATTTGAAGCGGATATATATGTCTGTGTACACCTCAAGAGCATTTTGCTGAATTCATTATGTGAACTGATTTATTGAGCAAAAACGACACTTTTACCTCCATTTTAGAGAGCGGGATTGCCCTAACCTGTTCTATATCTGATACCGTTCAAGTGCTCGATGTAAAATTTGGTATACATCATCGATGCATCAAGAGACTTGCGATAAATGACACTTCTGGTTTCTCTGATTGGGCCATATTCAGACCATATTCTCTGCCATTTCCCTTAAAGTCAGTTTAAAAATTGATGTAATAATCCAGTGACATAGTTTTGTTGCAATTACCGACACATTTATCAAACTGATGACAAAATAATAGCACTTTCACTTTCGGTATATGCCAGTTTCCAAAAGTCGGACATATCATGTGATGGCGATTCCTTTCTATATGGGTTCTGTTTGTTGGCCTGAGAGGATAAAGTTTCAGAAATTTCAGAAATGTACAAAAATCAAATTAATAAGAAAAACTGGTTCCAGACCATGTTTTTGGATAGAAATTTGTACCCCAGTTGTGCGGGTCATTATCAGCAGATGAAATAGCTGATCTATTGTTCTCAACTCTCATTAGCGAGTGAATATTGTGCGACATGTTAAATAATTGTTTCAGAGACGTATTTCTCTCTTGTCTCTATTCAGGGGTGCCCACTCAGAGTGTGATGTGTGGAGATCTGATCATCCTGGATAAACCATGGGAAGATTTTAATCAGGCCTCGGATGTCTCGGGGATGTGTAAGAGAACAAGACAGCAGGGAACACTGCCAAAACATGGTGTCTATATTCTAACAACGACCGTTGAGCCATCAGCAGACTTTCTGGTACTTATATAATATCTCTGTAGTTTTAATAGTATAGAACTTAACCTACATGTAAGTATGATGCTAGCGTTCCATTTGAACATAATTAAATTAATTATGCGCATACGAGTACATGTGATAGATACTGATCAGGAGGAGTTCTTGCATGGGATTTGCAATGAATTTGATTGGTCAATTCAAATTTTCAAGAAGAAATCCTGCATTTTCGTTGGCCTTTGATTAAAATGGAAGGAACATTTAGCCAATTATAGAGTTTGTATATAAAACGTCCAAATTAAATTTATTGAATTTATTAGAAATTGAATTTACAACACATGTGAAAAATTGCATGATCTGTTTGAAGTTGAAAAGTGTTCATTTTGATTTGTTCAAGTTGTTAAATCTAGTCTGAATTCTTTGTGCAACAGGGCTTACTGCCTGTTCAACTGAAGAAAGAAGGGGAACTATGCTCTCAAACTAATCGTACAATTGACAGGTACACACTTGAAAACTATGCCAAACAGCACTTCAGGTATAACTGAATTTGAATTTACGTATGAGGGTTGTATATTGGGTCACAGGGTGCCATGTTAAAGTGGCCAGCAGCAAACATATGTGGATATCTCTAACATAATGGTCATTGTGATATTATCACAATCATCCTATACATTCTGGTATTCTGATTAGGAAATAGATCAAATTTCTGACTGATATATATTCTGTATCACATAATTTTGAAAAGTATTAAAGCCTACATTGAGAATCTAATAAAATATTTTTCATTTTACTTAGATCCTGTTTTAAAATCGTTAATATATACTTTCACTAGCTCTAAGAAAGTATAGCTGCGAATGAAAGCTTGAAATCATATTCAAAATTTGTATATACATGTTTTTTATTCTTCCAGAAAATCTGGAGAGGGAAGTGTTTCCAAATTTCTGTCCAAGGCTTCATTCAAAAGAAAGTCTGGCAACAGCTCAAGCTGGCTACATACCAAAGATCAAGTGAAAAGGCCATTACTTCGTAAACTTCAGATCCCACCTGATACACACGGAACTGCCTGTGCAGCCTTCACTTGTATCCTTCAATTTGTCCATCATACTCTGATTTCATTGAAGCTTTGGGATGGTTGGTTTTATCATGGATTTTTTTCAGCTTAATTGTGATGCTTTCATCATGTATTATTATGGTGGTATAGAATCAGTTCTTTAATATATCCACCCTCCCCCACTCCATCCCACCCCAAAGTTCATTTTATCTGTGGCTTGTGGATGAAGAGCTCTAACTTACAGATTATGGCTATATTTGAGCCATTTTGAGCCTCGCTTTACAAGCAAAGCATCATGGGTAAACTTAAAATGGTGACTGATTTAAATTTTTTGGCTCTTTTCTACGTAAATGTGCATAAATTATTTTATCTGAAATCATACCATTACTTAAACTCAGAGCAGTCTTTTAGAGAAATCTACAATAAATGATCTGTCAAAATATATAATATTACAGATATGTAAACTATCAGAAGCAAAAATTGAATTCAAGAAAATACATTATCTCCCCTTTCTTAAGTTTTGTGAGTTATGCCCCCTGGTGTGACAGGCGTCAAAGCTTGTTTCCATATGATGTATGTTTGACACATTACAGTACTTTTAACTTAAAAGAATGAAGTGTCCTTCATTTTATTGAACCTGAAAGTTTTGCAGGGTTACTGAATTTATGTGTTCCACATCTATTTTGAACTTGTGATTTGCTTTTGAATTCCTTGACGTCAAACCAGCAATACTGCATTATATGCAGTGTCTGATCGAGTGGACGACTGAGATCTTGTTAGTGCTACTATCATAGAACCTGCCATCAGGAATGTAAGTATACACGTCTCCCTCATTAGAGCATGGTTTGGTTTCATGTGGATTTCAGAAAAGTACCATTTCTATCATGTCCAATAATGTTTTTACATGTAGTTGTCTGCTGACAACATTGTACAGTAATTCCCATAATAACATGGCAGTGTGATAACGTCACAGGACCTACGAAATAGGGTAGGCATTACGACATGTTTTTGCTAATTTCGTGGTTTATAGGTCACCTAAGTAGGTCAACTCAGAACTTGCTGGTCACAGTCCCCTAATGCATGTTCATGCCAAAAATCAAGGTTCTAATGTCAACGGTTCTCCTTATTTTGCCGGAAAAAGAATTCAGATGGACTGACTCATTCACTCACTCACTAATTACCGGAAAATTTATAAATGAGAGCCTACTTCGTAGGAATTCAATAACAAGAAATGAAATGACCCGCCAGCAAGTCCGGGGGTGATCAAATTTATCAGAATGTTCCAAAATCAGGCAAGCAGCCCTCACAATTAGGAAAACTCTCCTCGGTAAAAAATCATGCAGCATCAAAATAACTCCCATATAGCACCATGTTAAAAATTGCTGAGGTGAATTTATTATGCCACAGCATTTACCTAGGCAATTGCTGAATGCTGTGGCTAATTGTGAGGGCTGGGCAAGAGTAATCTAAGTTAATAGAACAACTGAATGACTTTTGTGCCTCAAAACTTTGGGGATGATTGGATTCTAATAGGCATGATAGGGGGACTGAATTCTGACAATAGCGGGTCAATACACTACTTCCTGTCTTCAATGGATGGATGCAGCTGTAATATATCTTTTTGTAATTCTGAAAAACACTGAGAAAAAAGGACTGTCTTCACTCTTACCTGCTGAACTGGGATGAGCAGTTTTAAAATGTTCAAGGTGGATTATCTCCCTGAAACATGCTATATCGATGGTCATGGATAAGTAAAGAGAATCAAATTTGTCTGTCACAACAAATGGCATGGGGCGAAGGATTAAATGGGGGCGGGGCTATGGATTATTGGCTAGAAACATGTGGAGCAATAGGATTGGACCTAAAATGGTTTTTCTTTATGAAATACGAGGCTAATGAAGTGAACACGTATTGAATATGAATACGATTGATTGAGAGTCCGGTCTAGCACTTTCGACAGACGATACAAGATAAAATAATTTATCCTTACAAAAGACCTCCTATTCATGGGTAATAGTTACTTTTCTCTGGAATTGTCCGGTACTGGTCGTGATTCGTCATACCATTGTTTATGTTCCACATAAAGATGGATCCAGAACAGTGAGTGAGTGAGTGAATAGGGTTTAATAGGATCCAGAACATCGTAGTAGGATGGTAATGCATGTATCTGATGCATCAAAATGTATCCATGCATTGCATTACATGTATGAGGTGCCATACCAGGGCACAAGAATCCTGCCCTCTCCCCATGCATGCCCTCTAAATATAAACCGACTGTTCGAAATTGAAAATTGCTTCCCTTATCTTATCCATGACCATCTGTATAGACGTCATAATGTATTCGTGTTTACTAGAACAAAGGTCAACAATGCCGTGTACGGTCATAGAGGTGTGTCCGGTTCATCATTCGGCAATTTCACTGGGCATGGGATATAAACGACACTCCAACGGACTGCCTATACTTAATACGGAATCAATGACCTTTGTGCCAGTGGGTATGAATACATTATGATGTCTCTCTATGTAATTGAGGCCTGGTACATGAAACAAATGTACTGGAGTTTTATATGGAGAGAATTACAAAGTTATTTCAAGCGTGATATTTTATTGATATCACGGTGAAATGGTAGTCATTTTGTAGAGTTCAGTTTGTTCTACATGCTGCAAAAAAGAAAATTTATGCAGATTTAACTACTGATTTTTGAAAAGATCTTAAGTGGACGACTAATTAAAATGGACAGACTTTAGCATATGTGCTCAATTATTTTAACATTTACTTTCTGACAAGATTAAAGCCTAATAGTTTGAGTATTAATTTGGCAGAAATTCCCTCGAACAATTTTTCCTTAATGTATACAAAATTTTCCAGACCTGCCAAATAAAAACCTCAGTGAGTTTAATTGCATTTAAAGCATTCTCTTCAATATTGACCTATTTGTTTTCAAACAGTCATCATGCAGACTGAGTGAGGAGAGAGGATGGCATCTACTGTGGTTACTAGGTGAGAGTACATATCCAGGGAGTGAGCTTTATGAAGTGTGTGTGAAATTCCTCAAGTTAAATAAGATATCAATAGATGTTTTACTCCAGAACAATGAGAAAATTGTTTATTTTGTGAGAGCCTTGCTAAAATTAAAAGTGATGCCCAGCATGTCACCAATAATTTGAAGGGCCCTTGGTGGCGGAGTGGTCTAAGGCATTTTACTGGTGATCACTGGTCTCACACCGTGAACCAGCTTGGGTTTGGGCCCTGATGGTGCATGTGTGACAGTTTGCCAGATACATGCATGCAGCTGCATGGTAAAGGGCGGTGATTCTCTCCAGGTACTCCGGCTTCCACCACCTCTAAAACTAGCTGTCACCATTCGATTGAAATAACATTGAGTGTCACATTAGACCAACCCTTCATTATTTTAATGATTTTAGAGGGTGGTCAAGTTTATGTTATTGACTGATTGAATTTGACTACCCATGGGGTGATTGAATTTTGTCTACAGAATTGGGGGTGATTGAATTTTGTCTACAGAATTGGGGTGATTGAATTTTGTCTACAGAATTGGGGTGATTGAATTTTGTCTACAGAATTGGGGTGATTGAATTTTGTCTACAGAATTGGGGTGATTGAATTTTGACTACAGAATTGGGGTGATTGAATTTTGTCTACAGAATTGGGGTGATTGAATTTTGTCTACAGAATTGGGGGTGATTGAATTTTGTCTACAGAATTGGGGGTGATTGAATTTTGACTACAGAATTGGGGGTGATTGAATTTTGCCTACAGAATTGGGGGTGATTGAATTTTGACTACAGAATTGGGGGTGATTGAATTTTGACTACAGAATTGGGGGTGATTGAATTTTGACTACAGAATTGGGGGTGATTGAATTTTGACTACAGAATTGGGGGTGATTGAATTTTGTCTACAGAATTGGGGGTGATTGAATTTTGACTACAGAATTGGGGGTGATTGAATTTTGACGGGATGAATGAATTATTGGAGGATTTACTGGTATACAATATAGTTTATTGATAAATTCTCATTTTAGTAATAAATATGGTTTGTTTTGTTTTTTTTACAGGGGAGGCAGTCGCAATATCCACCCCACAAGTATGAAAACAAGGACATGACAGACAAAGATACCAACATCCGAGCGAACATTCATTTTCCTGACAAAACCTCAAACGTAAGAAATATTCAGATAGCATACATATATTTTGTTGAGTAAAACTGAAGATTTGCTGATGATTAACTACCAAATCCCAACCCCGAGGGTTTGGTGCACCTCCACCCCACCTTCCAGCAGTCTATGACTCACCCTCTATCCTCTAAGTTGATAATCACCCCACGCTAATCATAGTGCACCCATACACAGCAGCCTCGTTCTGGTGCCCAGAGCCTCAGTTTTGTTCCCTGAACCTCAATCTGGTTCACTGAGCCTTGGTTTGGTTCCCTACACCCCTTTTTGGTTCCCAGAGCCTCAGTTTGGTTCCCTGAGCCTCCGTTTGGTTCCCTGAGCCTCATTCTGATCCCCAGAGCCTCAGTTTGGTGCCCTGAGCCTCATTCTGGTCCTCAGAGCCTCATTCTGGCCCCCAGAGCCTCTGTTTGGTTCCAAGAGCCTCATTCTGGTCCCCAGAGCCTCGTTTTGATTCCCAGAGCCTCGTTTTCATTCCCAGATCCTCTTTCTGATCCCCAGAGCCTCATTCTGGTCCTAAGAGCCTCATTCTGATCCCCAGAGCCTCGTTTTGATCCCCAGAGCCTCGTTTTGGTTCACTGAGCCTCATTCTGGTCCCCAGAGCCTCAGTTTGGTTCCCAGAGCCTCATTCTGGTCCCCACAGCCTCGTTCTGATTCCCAGGGCCTCAGTTTGGTTCCCTGAGCCTCATTCTGATGCCCAGAGCGTCAGTTTGGTTCCCTGGGCCTCATTCTGGTACCCAGAGCCTCAGGTGGGTTCTCAGAGCCTCATTCTTGTCCCCAGAGCCTCGTTTTCATTCCCAGAGCCTCCGTTTTGTTCCCTGAGCCTCATTCTGGTCCCCAGAGCCTCAGTTTGGTTGCCTGGGCCTCATTCTGGTCCCCAGAGCCTCAGTTTGGTTGCCTGGGCCTCATTCTGCTCCCCAGAGCCTCAGTTTGGTTCCCTGACCATCAGTTTGGTTCCCTGAGCCTCAGTCTGGTCCCCAGAGCCTCAGTCTGGTTTCCTGGGCCTCATTCTGGTCCCAAGAGCCTCAGTTTGGTTCCCTGAGCCTCATTGGTCCCCAGAGCCTCAGTTTGGTCCCCTGAGCTTCAGTTTGGTCTCTTGGGCCTCATTCTGGTCCCCCGAGCCTCCTTCTGATCACCTGAGCCTCAGTTTGGTTCCCTGAGCCTCATTCTGGTTCCCTGGGCATCAGTCTGACCCCCGTATCTTACATTACCATAACAGCCTGGGGACTGGGGTGTTCCTCAGGGTAATGCATTCACCCATGAAATCATTTGAATACTTCGCAAGAAACTATTGTTGATCTGTGCATTTCAAGAGTAAAAGATTTTCGACAAAATATCGAGCTGACATTTCTCAGAGCAGTGAAATTTCATAAGAATCCACCCAAAACGTAAGCTAAATTCACCAAATTGAAAATTGCCCTAACAATTTTGCATGTTGATTTACTATGTCATATAGCCGAGTCCCAATGTTACAACATTCCAAGCCTAATGTCATCGTGCTTTGAAAATTTACATAACATAACGGAAGGGTATTGTCGTCGTCATGTACGTCCGTCCGTCACACCTTTCTCGTTACCAAGATATCCTTAGAATGACATACCCTAGGCACACCAAACTATTGAATCTAGACCCGATTGTCTGGAAACTTTGGTGGCCATCTTTAATTTATGCGAAACCATCACAGCTTTCTTTAACTAGTCATCTCAGCCCATATTTTATGAATATATATTTGACTGTACAAGTTATATCTGCAGATCCATGGTCGGTGCAGCTATTAAATTTGGAAACTTATTTATCTAGTTGTATTCTACAAGCTTACAAAAGATTCATAGTTTCGGCCCTTATTTTATGGATTTATGCCCATTTTTGGGTGCAATAATCTTGGATATGCTTGAATGTAACCAGTTACATCTGAAGAAATGTGTTCGGTACAGGTACCAGATTTATTATTTGGAAACTTATTTATCTACTTGAATTCTAGAAGTCTACAAAAAATTATTCGTCTCGGTCCTTATTTTACAAAGTTATGCCTCTTTCTTTGAATGTAATAATGTATGATTTTTGTGATGTACAAGTCATAGATGCTTGAATGTTGCTGTTATATCTGCAGAATATCACAAAATTAAAGAAACATCACAGTCGACGTATTGTGACCTTTCATTGTCGAACAGTATGGGCATTTAATATGGGGACTCTAATTTACGAAAACGTCCGTTTTTCTGAATTGACCTGCACAAACTATTCGGAAGTGGTCAGTTTTTCACGACTGCGATATTCATTCCCGGTCGCGAATACTTAGGGAACTTACCGTATCTGCAGAATTATATGCTCTAAAACGGACAATTCTCAATGATTCTCAATTGCTCGAGGGAAGCCGAGGGGTTTTGTGAGTCTCACCCGACACGTTTTTTTTTCAAACCTGCAGGTCAACCTTGTTTTGAAGCAAAATTTTCTCACATGTCACAAAACCGGATATCAGTTAAATGGATGGGGAAATTAAGGTAAGGGTAAGGGTTTTTGACACAACATTCTATGTTTAAACTTACATTACTGTTTTTGTATTGGGTACTGCTGAAAAACAAGGATTTAGATAGAAGTCTGTGCAAAGCTATTAGCGTAAGTCTACAACCAAAAGCAGAAGATTTTTTATGTAATCTATGGTAATAGATTTACATTATAGGGGCATGAATTAAGTTTAAAGATATCCTTCCGCCGTCCGACCAACGTACACATCCTAAAGAAAGAGCTCCTTGGTATTGTCTGTATTTTCTGTTTATCGTGATATTGTTTTCTTTCTTGAGTCTATTACTTTAACAATAGATTTGTTACAATACTCTTTTGTATCTGAAAGTGTTATCTTACAGCGTTTTGCTTGTCCCAGTGTCTCAGTACGCGAGTAAATAGGCAGGAGGTTGTCGGGGTTGTCCTCGAGTGATTTGACTTGATCACTGCTGCGAACCTTTTCTTCTTCTGGGAGACGTCTTAGTTCGATAGAGGCGCTATAATACATTCTTTTAATCACTCTCTTGTTCGTAATGTTTTCGTAAAATATTCTTGACAAACCCTGTTGCAAGGCATGTTAATTTTGTGCCGAGTTCGAGTGTACCATTTCCCGTTAATTTACGGTACGGTATATGTCGAGTTGACAAGAATCTGGTCAGTCTGAAATGGTGAAATCAGCATGAAGTACCGGGGTCGGTAAGGGGTGGAAAAATTCTAAAACTGGTGTCTCATTGTTCAATGAAATAGATGTTTATTCCGCTGAAAGCGTAATAATGTTTCATTAATGTAAGAAGAATAAAGAGTGTTGTTTATTCGAGCAAAAATCTCAAGAGAAGCATTGTCTTGTAAACAAAGATGCGTCTTTCACAACCTGTGCCCCCCGCACACTACATGTATTTGGATCATATCATATTGGTAGGTCCTTCATCATCAGATCTACACCAAGAAAATGCTTTGCCATAATCACTGATAATAAAGATACTTGAATCCTGACCCTGTCGTACGGATGACTTTTGGGTGTCAAACATTCATATCTAGAATAGTACTCAGCCACTGCGCATGACCCGCTATCGCTAAGCCCATTCTGATTTTGACTCCAGGGGTGAAAGAGCACGCATATACCCAATTAACTGTTTCCCCATTGTTTTAGCAAAAAGATATTTATTATCCGGAAACCATGAGAATATTACATTAGTGTGAAAAGAATAAAGATTATCTTACTCTTAATAAGAGAACAAATACCCCAACAAGATGCTATTTGATTTACGGAGAAACTTCACTACAACCCATCTCCCCCACGGTTTTCATTGTTTTTGGACACGAACCACACTGCCCGGGATAACCTCACTTGAGTCACTTGGCAAAATCAGCAGGGGTGAAAGTTGTAACAAAGCTAAACACGAGTTCATATTATTTGATCATATGAATATTTTATACCCGTGAAAACCCGGCAATATTTCAATGACATAAAAATAAGGTAACGCTTCATTCGAATACAAAACCCGAGAATGAATGATGATGTTGTAATTTGCATGCGACTGGTCTTTCCACCCCCCGTGATTGAGATCGCCCGGGGCTTGCGTAGAATTGTTCGAAGCACGTGTTGAGGTCAACATGCTGTAAAAATTATAATGTGAAAGAAATACGTTCCAGACGTCACAGTTCAGGTACAAACTTTTAACCGGTGGCACTTTCCATGCAGCGACAGTGCCAATCTAATTATGGGGTTGCTTCCGCTAATTGGTCATTCACTTTCGGACAGACCTCTTCACTTTCTATTTCATGCAACTTCTAACCGACATGGTCGAGGATAGTTCCCATGGCCCAACCGTTGGACTTTTTTTTTTATATACCTAACACAAACCTAACCCTAACCCCAAAACCCTAAACCTAACCCTAACCCGTAACCAGTAATACTGATTTAACACTAATTAGCGCAAATTTGCATCCTAATTAGACGTAATCACGCTTAAGAGCATTCAGTCACGTGATTTCATGGCGTAGGCTACTTGATTTTGGGCCATGGGAACTATCCTTAACCTTCTGACATGGCTGAACGTGCTGACCTATTTCCATCTGGGCATGCGTAATTGTCTGACCAGTGAAAACGAAACCACTCCGACCCAAACAATTAACTAGGCCATAGGGAATTCATGATTTATCAAACAACCACGGCCGTGTAAATTAGCCTGCCAATCGACAAAAGGAGAAAGAGAAAGTGGACGGTATATATACGCGGAAATATCGCTGTCGCCACTTTTATTTTATTTTCACTTTGTGCAGACAGACACTGCCGACTTGTGAAAGTAAGCTAGCAGATAAAATTCGCCCCACGTGAACGGTGACCGTTCGCGTAAATATGGTTTGCGCAACCTTCACGTAACCTGAACGAGCGTTCGCGTCAAAAAATAAGGCCTGGTATGATACCCATCTGATAAAAACATAGGGCCCACGATAATTTTTCAGATCGGAAAATCAGACGTCTGCGGCATTATTTTTGCCGTGGATGGACGGTTTTACTACGGCAAACTCTGCGAGAGCTGCAATTGATACGACATTTAATCACCAGAATATAAATATATTTAAAATAAAAATATTTATACATTTTTTTCACTCAAATAGATACCGGTACTAAACAAGACAGTGTTAGTGATTATGTGGCTATATACAGTACACTCTAAAATTGAAAAGCATTATATAGCTAGGCTACTACCCTCCACCACACCATGAAGTAGCTAAGATTCATAGCGCCTCACCGCTATGCCGACGACAAATACATTTCCCTGGTGGTAACTCGAACATCTCCATGGCGCACTTATTATTACCTTTGCGCCGTATTGGACCTTCATTAACTTGAGAAAATGGGCCGCCATGAATAAAAATACAGAAATGGCAGACTAGCTGGCCCTTCGTTGGTCATATATTAATTACTGACGTTAAAACTATCCCTATGGAGCCTCAAAATCACCTGAAATCGAGGGTCAGGAAGATGGGCATTTCCGTCATTATTGACCCCGTGTATACAGGGGATGATGATCACAACATCGATTATGGTATTTTTATCTCGCCTTACGAAGTAAAGGGGAGATATTGTGAGAGGGGGAAAGAGGATGTCGTCGTCGGTGTCGGTGTCGGTGTCGGTGTCCCCTGCCTGGAAATGAATGGGTTTTTGGTTTAGCAAGTTAAAAAAAAATCTAGAAAAATTAGAAAAAATACAAAAAAAATATAAAAAATATGGGGGGTGGGTATGCCACCTGGGGGTACTACCCCTGGGGTACTCTAATGTTAAAATCCCTATGAATGAGTTTTGCGTTTAGCTGAAGTGCACATGTACATCTGTACTTGGAAAGTTTCTTGCAGTTTTCAGCTGTCATTGGATGATTATGAAACTTGGTATACATGTTTCTTATGATAAGAGGATGTACCTGTGCTATTTTTGAGAAGAAATATTAATTTTTCTCAAAATTATGGCAAATAAAGAGTTTTCTGTTTAGGTAAATTGTACATGTAGGCCTCTACATGTATACATATACATCTACATGGTAACTTTGCTCCAGTTGTCAGCTGTCATTGGATGATTATGAAACTTGGTACACATGTTTCTTATGATTAGAGGATGTACCTGTGCTATTTTTGAGAAGAAATATTAATTTTTCTCAAAATTATGGTAAATGAAGAGTTTTCTGTTTAGGTAAATTGTACATACAGGCCTCTACATGTATACATATACAATTACATGGTAACTTTGCTCCAGTTGTCAGCTGTCATTGGATGATTATGAAACTTGGTACACATGTTTCTTATGATTAGAGGATGTATCTGTGCTATTTTTGACAAGAAATATTAATTTTTCTCCAAATTATGGCAAATGAAGAGTTTTCTGTTCAGGTAAATTGTACATGTAGGCCTCTACATGTATACATATACATGTACATGATAAGTTTGCTGCAGTTGTCAGCTCTCATTGGATGATTACGAAACTTGGTACAAATGTTTCTTATGATTGGAGGAATTATTTGTGCTATTTTTGAGATGAAATATTAATTTTTCTCCAAATTATGGCAACTGATTGAGTTTTGCATTTAGCCGAAGTGCACATGTACATCTGTACACCACAGTTTGCTGCAGTTGTCAGCTGTCATTGAATGATTATGAAACTTGGTACACATGTTTCTTATGATTAAAAGTTGTACCTGTGATACCATCCATACCATCACTACCATCCATACCATCACTACCATTCCTACCATCACTACCATCCCTACCATCACTACCATCCATACCATTCCTACCATCACTACCATCCATACCATCACTACCATCCATACCATCACTACCATCCATACCATAACTACCATTCCTACCATCACTACCATCCATACCATCACTACCATCCATACCATCACAACCATCCATACCATCGCTACCATTCCTACCATCGCTACCATCCATACCATCACTACCATCCATGCCATCACTACCATCCATGCCATCATTACCATTCCTACCATCCATACCATCACTACCATTCCTACCATCACCACCATCCATACCATCACTACCATCCATACCATCACTACCATCCATACCATCACTACCATCCATACCATCACTACCATCACTACCATCCATACCATCACTACCATCCATACCATCACTACCATTCATACCATTCCTACCATCCATACCATCACTACCATCCATACCATCACTACTATCCATACCATCCATACCATCACTACCATTCATACCATTCCTACCATCCATACCATCACTACCATCCATACCATCCATACCATCACTACCATCCATACCATCACTACCATCCATACCATCACTACCATCCATACCATCACTACCATCCATACCATCACTACCATCCATACCACTACCATCCATACCATCACATCCATACCATCCATACCATCACTACCATTCCTACCATCACTACCATTCATACCATCACTACCATCCATACCATTCCTACCTTCACTACCATCCATACCATCACTACCATCCATACCATCACTACCATTCCTATCATCCATACCATTCCTACCATCACTACCGTCCATACCATCACTACCATCCATACCATCACTACCATCACACCATACCATCACTACCATCCATGCCATCACTACCATCCATACCATAACTACCATTCCTACCATCACTACCATCCATACCATCACTACCATCCATACCATCACTACCATTCCTACCATCACTACCATCCATACCATCACTACCATCCATACCATACCATCACTACCATCCATACCATCACTACCATTCCTACCATCACTACCATCCATGCCATCACTACCATCCATACCATCACTACCATCTATACCATCACTACCATCCATACCATCACTACCATTTCTACCATCACTACCATTTCTACCATCACTACTACCATCCATACCATCACTACCATCCATACATCACTACCACTACCATCCATACCATCACTACCATCAATACCATCCATACCATCATACCATCCATACCATCACTACCATCCATACCATCACTACCATCCATACCATGATGGTGATGGTAGTAATCCCACTTGGGACTGGACTATCCAGCAGTAATCCCACAGAGGACTATCCATGAGTAATAACATGGGACTGGTCCACCCAGCAGTAATCTCACACTGGAATGCCCTATGTACCAGTAATCCGACTGCACTGACCTATCCATCCTACATGGGATTAACTTTTGCCAGTAATCCCACATGGGACTGATGTTATTGTCTGTACCAGATAATCTATTCCAGACATTATTGTCTGTACCGCATCACTTATTCCAGACCTTATTGTTTGCTCTACATGTATGCTTTCAATACTGCTGCACCTTTGGCGGATGACCCCGCAAGGCGAGATGTTGGGGTTCTCAGAACGCTTGTTATTCATGGCGGCCCATTTTCTCAAGTTAATGAAGGTCCAATAGGGCGCAAAGGTAATAAGTGCGCCATGGAGATGTTCGAGTTTAACCACCAGGGAAATGTATTTGTCGTCGGCATAGCGGAGAGGGAAGGGAGACGCTATGAATCTTAGCTAACCATGAAGCAACAACAATAATCTACCAGTATAACCATGAGAATACCTAACGTTAAACTGGAAACCAAAAATACAACCGAATATGCCATTTCGACCGAATATGCCATTTCTCCTAGTGTTACCAGTACTGAAGTTTAGTGGGCCTAGAGAATTCATTTTACACAGTAAGAAGTAGTCATCAGTCTATATAATGTGATAGCATAGTATTTATTATATCCCCCGCAACGAAGTTAGGGGGGGGGTATACTGGAATCGGCTTGTTCGTCTGTCTGTCCGTCCGTCCGTCCGACTGTCCATCCGACCGTCTGTCTGTAGACACAATTTTTCCCCGACTACTCCTAAGATTTTGCTTCTATTTTAATGAAACTTTACGTATGTGTTACCTATGGTTTGAAGATGTGCATGTCCTATTTACAAGGCGCAATTTTTATTTTTGACATATTTATGACGTTTTGAACTTTATAGGACTTTGCCATTTTCAGGATCACACAATTTTGTCCGGACTACTCCTAAGATTTTGCTTCTATTTTAATGAAACTTTACATATGTGTTACCTATGGTTTGAAATTGTGCATGTCCTATTCACAAGGCGAAATTATAATTTTTGACATATTTATGACGTTTTGAACTTGAGACATGAAATATTAATTTTTGTCAAAATTGCCCAGACTTGGACTTTGTCGATTTTCGGCATATATTCCAATATATAGAGCATGTTCTTGTGTAATTAACTAGTCACACAGTTATTACTGGATGTTTCTGAAACTTTGTACACATGTTTAATATGGTTTGAAGATGTGCATCTCTTATTTATTACCTGAAATATTTGGTCAAAATTACCAGGCCTTCTTTATCCAGACTTGGACTTTGTCGATTTTCTGCATATATTCCAATATATATAGAGCATGTTCTTGTGTAATTAACTAGTCACTCAGTTATTACTGGATGTTTCTGAAACTTTATACACATGTTTAATATGGTTTGAAGATGTGCATCTCTTTATTTATGACCTGAAATATTTGGTAAAAATTACCAAATTTCTTCAAATATTCATGTAATGAGTGCACTGATAACCTGATCAGCAAGCAGTATTTTCAATTGTAATATTCCATTATACCCTCTCCAATAATAACACAGTTATTACTGGATGTTTCTGAAACTTTGTACACATGTTTAATATGGTTTGAAGATGTGCATCTCTTATTTATGACCTGAAATATTTGGTCAAAATTACCAAATTTCTTCAAATATTCATGTAATGAGTGCACTGATAACCTGATCAGCAAGCAGTATTTTACATTATAATATTCCATCATTATACCCTCCCCCCCCCCGCCCTGCAATAAAGCTGGGGGAGGGGTACAGGATCGGCTTGTCCATCCTGTAGATACAATTTTGTCCGGACTAATACTTCTAAAATTTTGCTTCTATTTTAATACATTTACCGTGCGATTCACACATTTGTTACAGAGTTATGACCCTTCCTATCCTTGGGTTTTATTTATACTGTATTGAAATATTACTCGGAACGGGAGACTTGTCTTGCAGGACGGGGGGTATCTCAGTTTTCCCTTAGGATAACAGTTACATCTAGTTATATTTATACTTGCCTTGCCACCAACTCCTCAAACGATCCGTCTGCAGACTTCCCTCGAATTTCGAGGTAATTTTTGAGTGCCAGCGGCGACCATAAAGTAAATTTTTCATGGGACATGTCATCCAGGTTATGACCGTCTTCGGGGTCCTCGAGAAGTTTGCGTTTACCCTTGCCTTTTCCTTTACTTGAGCCATTATTTGCACCTTTCGGCATGTTTGATTAGCCTGGGCCACATGCTTTCTCGCCAGTGTTTACGTTCCACTGACCCAGAGCCGCGGTCTGGATATGACCCAGTTTACCTAATATGGCGAGACTGTGGAGTCGTGTATTTATGCCTATTAGCCTGGGCCACGCGCTTTCTCGCCAGTGTTTACGTTCCACTGACCCAGAGCCTCGCTCTGGATACGACCCAGTTCACCTAATATGGCGAGACTGTGGAGTCGTGTATTAAATTTCATTAGCCTTAAATCTTATGGCTGTTATGTCTGTATATTGGACCCCTGCTGACATAACAGGGGTAGTTTAGAAATTAGCTATGCCATACGAAAAATTTCAGTTCGGATCAATCAGTGGCGACAAAAATGCCTTTTGTCACAAAATCTTCACTGACCACCCTTCATTGATACACAGCTCCACGATCCCGTGACTGAGTGACATACTTTCGAGTGGAATGTAAACAAAGCCCCATGACGCGCTCACTGGCTCAGGTTGAAGAACCAAGGACTAACATGCTGCTGTTCTAAACCATGGGAAAAGATTGAAAATCTTGATATAAGTAAATTCTAATGGGGCCCCGAGACTAAATACATCTGTTCTTCACGCTATTGCCGTGCAATACAGGCCTAAACGCAACTGCAAAAACAAGAGCTGAGGTGGCCGAGTGGTTTAGGGGGCTTGCATTTACTGCTGGCAATTTGGTGCCAAATTCTGAGAGCACAGGGTCGACCCATCCAGCACTAGTTCCTGTGCTTCACCAAGAAAGTCTCATCCTAAAAATAATTGATTAATAATCGAATCTACTTATAAACAATGTTTTATTAAAATGATAAGTTGACCCAGTCATAGATTACATGCCAAAGCCTATAGGCTCTAGTTGCCATATTATATCGTGATATGAATCCCAGAACAATCGAATACCCATACCCTACTTACTGCAAGTATCGCAATATTGATAATCCTGCATTACCATCACCATCAGATCCTGTGACCTGTCAGAATATCTGGTAAATCCTCGAAAACAAAAATTCAATCATTCAATCACAGAGTGAAGCTCAATAATTCAATCACAGTTTGAAGTTCAATAATTCAATCACAGAGTGAAGTTCAATACCAAAAAATCAGCAGTTGTTCAAATTTATTAGAACAGGAAGTTGACAAAATGGTCCAAAACCATGCAGATGTCCATTATTTTCCCCCTGAAGGATTAAAGCGGGACTATAGTATTTGGGCCCGTCTGTCTGTCTGTCTGTCCGTCGACTTCATTTCCAGACAATAACTTTGGAAAAAACTGAACGGATACTTTTCATAATTTGGTATGTGGGTACCTCACCCCAAGATCTTGCTTGGGATCATTTTTCACACTGATCCGTGTATAGGTGGCACCACCTGTGGGCCAAGTTAAAATTTCGTTTCCGGAAAATAACTTTTGAAAAACTGAACGGATTCTTTTCAAATGTGTTATTTGGGTACCTCACCTCAAGATCTCACTTGGGATTGTTTTTCATGCTAATCCTCCTATAGGTGGCCCCACCTGAGGGCCAAGTTAAAATTTTGTTTCCGGGCAATAACTTTTGGAAAACTGATTGGATTCTTTTCAAATTTGGTATGTGGGTACCTCGCCCCAAGATCTCTATTGGGATTGTTTTGCACGCCGATCCACCTAAAGGTGGCACCACCTGTGATTGCTCTCCATGCCGGGTACAGTTCCAAACCAAATCAATTACTTCAATCCCTCAGGTTTTCATTTCTTTGTGATTTAGAGGGTGATCAAATTGATGAGAAACTCCAAAATCTTGGGCGTGATTGAATTTCAATAGGGCGATGTACTGTACATCTAAATTACCAGGTCACATTTGTTTTTTTTCTAAAACACCAATTTTACTAGAAGTGGCATTATGCTTTTGCCTTGTCCTTTTGTCCATCACTCCAGAATGCTAAGGCTTGACCAGACATCTGCAATATCTTGAGTTATGGAGGTCAAATCATTTGGCGGTCAATGGTCAACTTCATGATGGCCATAAAATACAGTCAATCTCATACTGTGTACATGGTGGAAATGCAGGATGGGACATAAATGCTCCTGTGGACAGCTTCATCTCTGGTTTTTATCAAGCCCATAGCTTTAGCTGCGGAAAGCTCAAAATAGGGGTCTAAATGATGTCTCTGTACCTGTTCCTGTCCCTGTTCACTGTCCACAGCTCCTCGGCCTGCCTCTGTCTCAGGACTGAACTAAGCCTCGCTCGACCCCCCAACCCTCATATATTCCAGGAGCTTACATCATGTTACATTTATTCAACCCATCCACTACCCTCAGGAACATGTCTTCACCCGCAGGGCATGGAGCCCCATCCTCTATCTCCTTAATCAAGCCCCGCCCGACCTCATACCCTCATATATTCCAGGAGCTTACACTACTGAAAACTTGATTGCCATCTTTCATTTATGCAAAATAGATACATGTACCTCTGGTAGTGTTCAAGTGTTTGATGCAGGACTTTTTATAGATCATCAATACATCAAGAGACTGAAAATGAATGACAGAACCGTTTTCTCTGATTGGACGGAAATCTTGGCAGCCATTTTTAATTTATGTATCCTTTGATACTGTTATGTATCCTTTGATAATGTTCAAGTGTTCAGCATGGTACTCGGTATACATCATCGATAAGTAATGACTGCTGGCTTCTCTGATTGGACGGAAACCATAAGGGCCATTTCTAATTGCTAAATTTTTGATAAGCTGTATATTTGTCACTCGACTGCTTGATCATATTGGTGTTCCTGACGTCTTCCAAGTAGTATGGTTCAAATTGAATACATTATGAATGGCTGGCGCCCAGAGCCGAAGGGTTTTCAGATGTGCAGCTTCGTATTTCCTCTGCCACTAACCTTCTTGCCTCTGAAACTCTTTCTGCTTTTCTTTCCTGTAACTCTTTTTCTCCTCAGCGCTATCTTAGCTAATTCTTCCTCCTTGTCCAGCTAAGTTAGATTCTTCATCACCTTCTTCATCTTCTAGATTCAAATTCTACAATTGCCTGGACTACTTCATTCTTCCTCATACTGGCTGACACAGTAACATTTAAGTGGCTGGCTAATTATTGTAACTCAGTCCAACATATTCCTCTAAATCACTTATGGGCAGGTTCCCTTCCCTAAAATTCTTGATGATCAAAATTAGCAACCATACCTAAAGCACTAAATGACTATTTGTATCACTAAACTTAAAAGGGTAATTCTGTTTGACCAAACTCAATGCAAAACTGGGTGAGATCCCAGACGAGCCCCCAATTTTGTTATGCACCCACAAATTTATGAGATTGGTCTTAAAACAGAACCAGAAGAAGTTAGCTAAATCTGCAGCCAAACAGTGATCAAACAAATTACAACAAAACACCATGGTTTTGTCAAAAGCTTTATTAACCAAACCGAAAATAAAAAGTTACAAATTTGGTGCAATCTCACAAACTTTAGGCTTACTACAATAATACCATAAATGGGTTGATGGGCAGCTTAAACGATCCTAGATGTTCGTACATAGTCTATTAAGTGTACAGTTCAGTATGCGTTCTTCCTAGCATTGTTGTACAACACCTCCCGGTTACTCTAACTTGTGTCCAGTCCTGTTGTCCACACCTTGTGACATTCACGCATTTCGCACTCCACAAAACAGAATAAAACTCTCATTTTCCGTAATTCTAAGAATTATGAGAATGGTGACAATGTCCACTTCACAGTGAAATTACACAAGTCTCCAACAAGGCAATTTAACCAGCACTTCTGTGCTCCAATAACTAGTAATTCCACATGGCATTAAAACATGTGTCGACAGTCCAAAAGTTCCTCCATCATGTCCATCACGATCTCAATCTATGAGACGGCTAAAAGACAATCTCTCTCAATATTACAGATTGTCGTGTAAACTTGTTTATACAGTTCAACTCTTCAAGGCTGGAAAACACTGTTTATATCACTGCCAGATCACAAGTTGAATCAATCTCCCTGGCTGTGTCATTTGCTCTTTATATATATCCACAGAGAAAGAGCATGATGCCATGCATGAGGCAGCTGTAAACAACGGCCTTGAACATTCCAAGGTTTGTCTGATCACTCTAGCACTTGCTGAAAAATTCTCCACAGTTCTATGCCAACAAGCTGAGTAGCTAGCAGATCCTCCGCCAAGTAGCCTGTTTGAGAGCGTACAGCATATACGCTTCCAATATCTCCTTAAATATAACTTGGAAAGTGGAAATGTGTATGTGGAAAGATACGTTTATCTGGAATTGTGGAGACAATTTGAGGCGGTTTGGGAAGCAGTAATGGGTAGTGTATCACTGGAATGTAAGTCTGTAGTTATATATGGATTTGTGGATGGAGAGGTTTATAAATCAGTGGGTGGAATAGATCAAGATATCGCATTCACAACACAGATGGGTACAATATGGGTGAGTGGAATCCAAGATGGTCAATGGCAGCCATCTTGGATTACATACTACCTCAATGAAAATCAGTACCATTGGCCGTCTAACTGATGTGAAGCACCTCAAGTTTGAAGTCAATCGGACGAATTGTTGTCACGATACCGCGTTCACAAGATGCGGGACGAACGGAATCCAAGATGGTCAATGGGAGCTATCTTGGATTACGTACCTCAGTGAAAATCAATACCAATGGCCATCTTACTGATGTGAAGCACCTTCTCAAGTTTGAAGTCGATTGGTGGAGTTGTTCTCAAAATATCGTGTTCAAAAGATGCAGGATGGACGAAATCCAAGATGGTCAACGGCAACCATCTTGAATTACATACTACCTCAATGAAAATCAATACCAATGGCCGTCTAACTGATGTGAAGCATCTTCTCGAGTTTGAAGTCGATTGGTCGAATTGTTCTCGAGATATCGCGTTCACAAGATGCAAGACGGATGGAATCCAATATGGTCAATGGCAGCCATCTTGCATTACGTACCTCAGTGAAAATCAATACCAATGGCCATCTAACTGATGTTAAGAACCTTCCCAAATTTGAAGCCGATTGGTTGATTTGTTCTCGAGATATCGCGTTTACAAGATGTGGGACGGATGGAATCCAATATGGCAGCCATCAATCAATTTTTGGGACAACATTCAATTGGCGGTTCTAATAAATTTGATCATCCTCTAAAAGCATTGAAATAACAAAGAAATAATGGATTATCAGCTTGATTTTGAACCATGATGTCAACTTCCTGTTCTAATAAATTTGATCATCCTCTAAAAGCATTGAAATAACAAAGAAATAATGGATTATCAGCTTGATTTTGAACCATGATGTCAACTTCCTGTTCTAATAAATTTGATCATCCTCTAAAAGCATTGAAATAACAAAGAAATAATGGATTATCAGCATGATTTTGAACCATGATGTCAACTTCCTGTTCTAATAAATTTGATCATCCTCTAAAAGCATTGAAATAACAAAGAAATAATGAATTATCAGCATGATTTTGAACCATGATGTCAACTTCCTGTTCTAATAAATTTGATCATCCTCTAAAAGCATTGAAATAACAAAGAAATAATGGATTATCAGCATGATTTTGAACCATGATGTCAACTTCCTGTTCTAATAAATTTGATCATCCTCTAAAAGCATTGAAATAACAAAGAAATAATGAATTATCAGCATGATTTTGAACCATGATGTCAACTTCCTGTTCTAATAAATTTGATCATCCTCTAAAAGCATTGAAATAACAAAGAAATAATGGATTATCAGCTTGATTTTGAACCATGATGTCAACTTCCTGTTCTAATAAATTTGATCATCCTCTAAAAGCATTGAAATAACAAATAACAAAGAAATGAATTATCAGCTTGATTTTGAACCATGATGTCAACTTCCTGTTCTAATAAATTTGATCATCCTCTAAAAGCATTGAAATAACAAAGAAATAATGAATTATCAGCTTGATTTTGAACCATGATGTCAACTTCCTGTTCTAATAAATTTGATCATCCTCTAAAAGCATTGAAATAACAAAGAAATGAATTATCAGCTTGATTTTGAACCATGATGTCAACTTCCTGTTCTAATAAATTTGATCATCCTCTAAAAGCATTGAAATAACAAAGAAATAATGGATTATCAGCTTGATTTTGAACCATGATGTCAACTTCCTGTTCTAATAAATTTGATCATCCTCTAAAAGCATTGAAATAACAAAGAAATAATGAATTATCAGCTTGATTTTGAACCATGATGTCAACTTCCTGTTCTAATAAATTTGATCATCCTCTAAAAGCATTGAAATAACAAAGAAATGAATTATCAGCTTGATTTTGAACCATGATGTCAACTTCCTGTTCTAATAAATTTGATCATCCTCTAAAAGCATTGAAATAACAAAGAAATAATGGATTATCAGCATGATTTTGAACCATGATGTCAACTTCCTGTTCTAATAAATTTGATCATCCCCAGATTTTATGGGAAGTTTTACTTCATAGCTGTGATTGAATTATTACCTCAGAGGAAGGAATCCCCCATTGCCTAACATCCTAAATTATCTTTTATAGGGTATTGGATATGGGACTCCCAACCAACGACAGTGTCAATGCCAGCAGCACTGTGTTATCAAGAAAGGCAACGGAGAATGTCAACGAACACAGGATTCAGAAGTTGGCGGCACAGCATGAAGATGCTCATGTGGTCAGGGACAAACAGGTGCTGAAAAAACTTAACACTCAGTATGTATTCATTCATCATCATTGATCTTCACTAGTCAAATCGGTATCATTAAGCTTTGTACTTTTCCTTGACTTGACAGAAGTGGCCTTTGAGTGTATATTGGATTTTGGTTCCAGCTAGTACTGAACACTATTTTTTTCGGAGAGAATGACACGTGATAATTCTTCATTATGGTAAAATGCGAATGGTGCCCCTTTAAAAAAAATAATTTCTGGCTCCACAGATACTTGCTGTGCTTTGGTTTTAATGGGAATGATCACTCTCGCACCACTTAGCTCTTCCGCTTAATGATATTTCAGGGGAGTGAAAAAAAGCTCCTGCCAATTATGGCAATCATGTAATACAGAACATATATCACTCCAGAAAATACCTTCGGCTCTTATATATACTGGCGTTTTAGGGTATAAACATCCAGGAATATTAGCCGGATGCTTGCATACGGACTGGCTCGTGTGAGTGAGAATTGGGTTTATACATGTATGACATTTGCAGATAAGCACTCTCTGCATGTTTATTTGTAAATAGTGTAACCGTATTTGGAACTGCACATTTACAGAAAGCAAAATTGTTATAGAGACAAATTGTCAGCAATAAACAACGGGTTACTGTCTTAATTTGTGTGTAATAACTGAGAGACTACCTTCTGGAGCCACTAGCTAATTTCAAACAAGAAGCATTGCACTTTTTTGAAAAACATTTTTTTTTTTTTTCGCACAGACCAAATGTATAATATCCATCTTTTTTAACAAATCACTGCAGTGGTTTAATACAATTTGCATTAACCAACATTGTACTTTGAGTTAGGCCTGGTACACACGACCCAGTTTTCCTTGGCAATTTTACACAATGTTCCTCGTAAACTGGTTGGTGTGTATTGCAAAATATGGCAAAATTTCCACTGGTCCAAAATATAATTATGAACACCTATCATGGCCAGAAATAATTGTTCGTGTGTACATATCATCATAGAAAAGACACTGGGGCATTGTGGGACAACTAAGACATGTAAGAATGGAGCTGCACAAACCCATTGAAAAGTTGATCTCTCCTCTGCATCATGTGAACTGTGTAAAATCGAGATGAATCGATACTGCTGAGTGGACTACAACTCCAGGAGAGCCCTTGCAATTACCAATCTGTGGATTACAATGAGTTCACGAAGCAGACCAAATACCATGATTTCGTTTTATACGCCCGCCAAAAAAGGCGGACATATCATGTGATGGCGATTTCCATCTGTCCTTGTCCAGTCTATATCTGGAACATTTTTCTGTCTACAGTTCCAATTTTTACCCCTCGGCCTGGCCATTTTGGCTTCGGGGTATTGTCGTCACCATGTACGTCCATCCGTTACCACATTTTAGGCAAAACTGATTGAGGCACAACCACCCAATTTTGAGCACTTATTTATCTAGTGCTAAGTCAGACGCCTGTCGAAAGTGGCTTCCCTCAGCCCATATTTTACAGAGTTATGCGCCTTTACAGATATATTAATTTCTATTTCTGTCCTATATGCTTAAATAACTAACTACTGTGTTAGATATAGCTATTATATTGTGGAAACTTATTTATATTGTTGTATTCTAGAAGCCAACGGAAAATTACTCGCCCTTATTTTACAGAGTTATCTGATTTTGTGATATATGCTTGAATTTAACCAGTTATATATAATTAACTGTGTTTGATACATCTACCAGATTGTGAGGAAACTTTTTACCCCTCGGCCAAATTTGGCCTAGGGGTATTGTCGTCATCATGTACGGCTGTCCGTACGTACGTCCGTACGTCCGTCCGTCCGTTACCGCGATATCTAAAGAACCGTTTCATGCATGGCAACCAAACTTGTTACATCTATTTATCTTCACGTAAATCAGAAGCCTATCGAAAATGAGTCATCTCGGACAATATTTTGCAGAGTTATGCCCCTTTTTACAAATAAAAATCCATTTATGATTTGTTATTGGGATAATTTCAGAACTGTTCCATATACAACATCCTAACGTGATACAGTTGTTTCTCTTGACCTAAACTAGATGCCTATCGAAAATGAGTCGTGTCAGAAAGTATTTTGCAGAGTTATGCCCCTTGTCTAATAAAATCCGTTACCGCGATATCTACAGAACCATTTCATGCATGGCAACCAAACTTGTTACATCTATTTATCTTCACGTAAATCAGAAGCCTATCGAAAAGGAGTCATCTCGGACAATATTTTGCAGAGTTATGCCCCTTTTTACAAATAAAAATCCATTTATGATTTATTGTGATAATTTCAGAACCGTTCCATATACAACATCATAACGTGGTACAATTGTTTCTCTTGACCTGAACTAGATGCCTATCGAAAATGAGTCGTGTCAGAAAGTATTTTGCAGAGTTATGCCCCTTGTCTAATAAAATCCACTAATTCCTATGTTAAGTTTGCATATAATTTCTATATCATGTTTGTATACTATCACATTTATTTATTGATTGGATGACTGATTTATTGATTTATTCTCTTACACAATGCGAAGAATGCCTGCAAATCTGTTTTGAAAATGACACTAGATGCCTATCAAAAATGAGTCGTGTCAGAAAGTATGCCCCTTGTCTAACAAAATCCACTAATTCCTATGTTAAGTTTGCATATTATTTCTATATCATGTTAGTATACTATCACATTTATTTATTGATTGGATGACTGATTTATTGATTTATTTTCTTAGACAATGCAAAGAATGCTTGCAAATCTCTTTTGAAAATGACATACATGTCCCATTTAGTATACATGTACTGTATTTATCTAGCCATGTGTACTGTTGTTTTGGTGAGACACCGATACAGCTCTTTCAATTTATTCCAGAAACAAATTAATTTAAGGGGAGGAAAACTTTTCTTTTTTTTCAAAGAAAGTACACTTACAATACCAGGGGTAAATATTTCTTCCCACAAGCCAATCAATTGGTAGAGACACCCTTACATTATAATAGCTGGGGTTCAGAGCCGAGGGGTTTCGATAGCGCAGCTTCATGTTTATCCAGTTGTAGTCTAGATGCCTACAAAAGAATTAGCTGTCTCGGCCCACATTTTATGGAGTTATGCCCCTTTCAGATGTAATAATCTCCAATTTTGTGATCTGTAGTTGAATGTTCAAGTTATATCTGCAGATCCATGTGCGGTACAAGTTTGGTTTCAAGTTTGGAAACTTATTTGGGCGATTCCATGACAGAGAGTGAAAGTTGCTCAAATTTCAAACTGCTAGGATTGGAACATCTGTTGATTTTTTGTATCAACCAGTGCCTGAACTAAGATAAAATGAAGTTTTTGTCATTGACTGGTCCACATTCTAGAAAAAAATAACATTAAAATACCTAGCAAACTCGGAGAGCCATAAAATGTGATTTTCTAGTAGGCCTCAAATTAAGATGTAAAATCTGAAGTATTCATCTCAGTTTGGTTATATCTGATGTTAGTAACTAATAACCATGTATTCTAACATGCAAACTTGCCAAATTTGTGAAGTTGGCAAGACTATGTCATTTTCACTCAATATTCAATCCGATTATCGCAATGTAACTTACGTGACAAATTTTCATGGGTCATTTTGTCAAGAGATAATATAGGCAATAGATATAAAAAAACTCTTCCCTCAATGAAACTACCTTATGTCCACTAGGAACATCCACCTCTTAACTTGGTAAAAAACAAATAGTTGAATAGAAATTTAGGCGAGTGAAGTTGTGTAACTTACGTGACATGTCACGTAAGTTACAAAAATTGTCACGTAAGTTACGTATACAAAACCATGTAAACTAGGAATCATTTTTTTGTCAAAAGCAAATCCAACTATTAAGTATTTCTAACTTTGTTACCGCTAAAAGTATACTATTAGGATATCCTAAACTGTCCTTGCAGATAAGTACAGGGTCCAGTCCCATAAATAATTCCAATGTTTTCACTGAAAATATGGTAATGAGTTTGGTAATTAATTAAAAAATAATGAACAGTTAAGTATACCAGAAATTGTTCTTCCTGTATATTTACATCGTATTATTCAATTTCTAAACATTTCTGCAAGTATTTCCTGAATAAATAGTCCAGAAACCCATCCCATGTAACTTACGTGACGCACATTTGTAACTTACGTGACACTGGTTAACAATCTTTATAACCCTTGTGGTGAAATATGGCAAGGTGACTGATGGCAACTATACTCAGGTCTACTAATTCATTGTTCAAGCTATCGCTATAGGTGAGAACTTTTAAGATTCTTCCATCCAAATCAGAGAATTTTTAACATACGTCAAATGACCCAAAACTACCCTAATTCTCTGAGTAACTTACGTGACACTTTTTTTAATTAAGCCCAGATGCTAATTAGTTTCACTGAAATTAATCAAAAACCCATTCAAATTATAAGAAATACTTTTATTTAAGTGATTTGTTTTGTTATTGGTGTAGTCATGGCTGTTAATTTTGTCAAATGCTACAAATACATCCCCATCGGGAATGAAAATGTAACTTACGTGACATGGAATCGCCCATTTATCTAGTTGTATTCCAGAAGCATAAAAAAAAAGCATCGTGTCGGCCATTATTTTATGGAGTTATGCCGCTTTTTGGGTGTAATAATCTTGGATATGCTTGAATGTAACCAGTTATATCTGAAGAACTATGCTCAATACAGCTACCAAATTTTGGAAACTTATTCATCTACTTGTATTCTACAAGCCTGCAAAAAATTACTCGTCTCGGCCCTTATTTTACAGAGTTATAAATGACCCTTTTTGTCTATTACTCTAGATATGATTTTGTGATATATATTCTTGCATATAGCTGTTTTATCACATTTCAGAGTAAATTGTAGGGTTTTGATTGTTTCATTACCCTAGTGCATCAGACCATATTGCAGGTCTCTATTGGCCACCGTTGTTATACCAATTCAGATTTCTCAATTGCTTGGGGGAAGCTGAGGGGTTTTGTGAGTCTCACCCTCATGTTTTGTGAGTGGATAACCTAGGAGAAGACGATGTATCGCATACCAAAACATGGAGGTCAGAGGTCAAAGTTCACTGACCGAAAAGTCTGAAAATCATTGAACTTTTCGTGTCCAGTCTTGGCACGTCATAAATATGACGACTTTAGAACGAATATTAATGGATTAAGAATACTCATCAGCAATACAGATTTGATATTTTGGAACATCATGATGTCTTGCCGGCTTCATTGAAAATTGTTGACCGCTTCTCTCCTGCAGGAAACTAGCCTATGTTTATGTATACTATGATTGTCTTTTTGAATTTGGTGCTAATACTGTTATATGGAATATGGAATAGGTCTTTGGATTATGGATGCGGATATTCTTTAATGGATGACGACTGAATTATGAATGACGGACCAGACGCTTGTAATTATAGCCTCTTAACTGAACAAAATCATTGAAATCTTCCATAATTCAGTTATGCTACATTTTCTGATTCTGCGGAGAGACAGGCATACAAGTTTTCCGAATTCCTAGTTCATTTTGTATTTTATCACCAAATTGTAGACTGGATTGTTGGTTGGCGAGCATGTAGAGAAAAATAAGAAACTATACCAAATTTGTTGACATTTTCCTCTTAAAACTTGACGGGTTGATCACCAGGAAATGATCCACTTAAGGGAGATAATTTTGTTAAAATTCGCATAAGAGTGGCAATTTGAATGATTTAAATTGGTAGGCATACTGACCAGAAACAAAACAATTCACTATTTGTAGAGGTCTCATGGACTGTTCAGTAGAAGTCCTCATCAACATGATCAAGGAGGTCATTGAGAAAGGAGACTTGACAATCTGCCTACCTCTTCGACAGAAACACATTCGTCGACTCGAGCAAACACACCCTCAACAATATACTCATCAATGATGGGTTTGCTCCAGGCATGCCGGAGTGAATTGCTTTGGAGAAGGAGATCAGGTAAAAGAAGCATATTATACAGGCACTGACTTTTTTGATGTGGGCATGGGTACATGCATATCTGGTTAAGGAAAGACATGTTTCAGGAAAATAATAGAGCTCTAGCGCTGGTTAAGTTGTTGAACTGTTGTTCCTTAAGGATACTGAGCCCTCCTGCAGAAGCTTTTACACGCCCTTAAAAACTTGTCTTTATAATGTGAAAAGTATGCCTTAAAGCTGTGGTATTGTATATATTTGTTGAAAGCACATTTCTTAAGGATTCCAAATATATACATGTAAATGTGTTCACTGTAAATCTGTAGGTTGGGAAGATATTCAAATTAAAAAAAAACAATGAATAAAAAAAACTGATCCTTCTTTTTTAAATGGCTATTTTGAAAAAAGTATTCAACTTATCGTAACTTACATCATTATTTCCTGTGAAGATAACTCCAACAGGAAATCTGTGTCTCAGTTTTGTCAGTTTTGGTCTAGTTCTTGTTCTAGTGACATTTAATTCAACTTTAAGGTTTTGTAAGGAAATATTCCATTAAATGTCAATAGAATCAGAACTAGACCAAAGTTGATAAAACTGAGACACAAATTTCCTGTTGGAGTTGTCTTCTACAGGAAATGATGAGGTAAGTTACGATAAGTTGGAAACTTTTTTGAAAAATCCCACTTAAAAAATTAAAATTAAATTTTAAATTATTTTTCTTTTTAAATCTGAATATCTTCACAACCTACGGGTTTACAGTGAACAAATTTATATATTTGGAATCCTTAGGAAATGCGCTTTCAACAAATATATACAGTATCATAGCTATGAAGCATACTTTTACAAGTAGCTGTATGAAGACAAATTCTAGAGGGTGTGTGAAAGTGTACAATGCCCTCTGCTGGTTAAAGCATCGTACCCAGGGAATGTATCCTGTCGCACTCGCCTGTGGGAACTACCCCCTCACTCCCTTGTCTGTCGTATGCCCCATCTCTCATTCTAAGCATCCCCCTCCTAATAACCCTATATATTCTGAAAGTGTACATCATAAAACATACTGATTTGATGCGGATACTATCTCAGGAATTTGTTCTCTGAATACATTGTTCTGTCATTCTGGTTCGCTGACTTTGCCTCGCTCTTTTCTTCATAGCGTATGTTACTTTAAGTCCATCTTAGAGAATGACTGTTTGCTTGCATTTGTTAACAGGGAGACGGTCTTGAGAGCACAACAGACAATGGCGAAGGAAAGAAACTTGCTAGGATTACCTCCCTTCACACCTGTGAAGTCCAACAGATGGGAGGCTAACGCCAAGAACTCCAGGTCACATTTCCAAGACATCAATGCCAAAGTTCACAAGTACAACATGATTGTGCCATTGTTGAACAAACAATCGGCAGAGTACAACACCGAGAGAGATAGTGGGAAAATCCATGAGAACTGGGAGGCATACTTAAAGAGAAGATGGAAACTCTGATCAAACAATATCTATATCATTTTACAGTTCTAATCTAGGCCCGCAGGAAAAAATGAATTGGTCACAGGTATGCAAGGATATAAAAGCAGTGTTTCAGAACCGATAGGATATGTGATGTTTGCCTGGAAATAACTCCTTTGTTTTCAATTTTCAATTCAATCCAGAATTTAATTTTTCTTCATGTCTACATTGTGAACGTTCAGATTTGAAGCAAAGAGGAGAGACAGTATAATGATGGATTGATGGTTGATCAAGAAGTGCTGTGTGGCTTTCTCAGGGGTATTTTCTAGGCATTTATATGGAGGATTTTCTGTTTCAACAATGTTCAACAAAAATATTACACCTCAATCTAAAACCAGTCTTGTTTCTTCGAAGGTGTCATAAGATGAGCAGCTTATATTGCGAAAGCTTATTTGTGTGATATCTCCACTCACATGACATGAATGAGTACCAGATTTTGGTTATACCTTACCCATGGGTCTAAGAGGAGCCCTATTCAATTTTAGGTCAAAGGTCTAAGGTCAAGGTCACTGTGGTTGACAAATCAGTAAATTGTTATGTTTATGTACTTGTATGTGGATTGTGATGGCAAAGAAGCCTTTTGATTTGACCCCTCAGGCAATATGTCTGTCCATCCGTCTGTTTGTTCACCTTGCTTGTTAAAGATGTAATCAGCCTCAAATCAAGGCTGAAGCTCAGTGTACCAAATTATTTTTGTCTCCCGCCGCAACGCGGCCGGGGACTTTAAAATGGTTCTTGCTTCTATGTGTCCGTGCATGCACGGACATGTCCGTGCAAACACTTCGTAAGCAATAACTTCTAAATGCTTTGTCGGATTCATCCGAAATTTGGCATCTGCATTCTTTGCGACAAGACGTCTCTTGGTATTACGTTTCAGCAAGATCCGCCTGTAGATGGCGCCACTGGATCTTGTTCCAATCTTTAGTGCATGTCCGTGCAAATACTTCGTAAGCGATAACTCCTAAATGCTTTGTCGGATTCCTCCGAAATTTGGCATCTGCATTCTTTGCGACAAGACGTCTGTTGGTATTACGTTTCAGCAAGATCCGCCTGTAGGTGGCGCCACTGGGTCTTGTTCCAATCTTTAGTGCATGTCCGTGCAAATGCTTCATAAGCGATAACTTCTAAATGCTTTGTCGGATTCCTCCGAAATTTGGCATCTGCATTCTTTGCGACAAGACGTCTGTTGGTATTACGTTTCAGCAAGATCCGCCTGTAGGTGGCGCCACTGGGTCTTGTTCCAATATTTAGTGCATGTCCGTGCAAATACTGCGTAAGCGATAACTCCTAAATGCTTTGTCGGATTCCTCCGAAATTTGGCATCTGCATTCTTTGCGACAAGACGTCGCTGGTATTACGTTTCAGCAAGATCCGCCTGTAGGTGGCGCCACTGGGTCTTGTTCCAATCTTTAATGCATGTCTATGGTGGCCGACAGCTGCCATTCCATAAATGTAACTTTTTTAACGTTTTTTCTATTTTTTTTTTTATTTTTTTTTTTTAATTGGAATATTTTTCCATATTATTTCATTTTCATTTCATTTTATTAAATTTCATTTCCGTTTCCTTTTCGTTTCATTTTGATTTCGTTTTCATTTTGATTTCACTTTCATTTCATTTTGTTATCTTTTTTTGACTTAACGGTAAATTAAAAAAAAATTATTTGATTTTTTTTTAAATTTCCTTTTCATTTCATTTTGATTTTGTTTTCATTTCACTTTCATTTCATTTTGATTTTGTTTTCATTTCACTTTCATTTCATTTTGTTATCACAAGAAAAAAAAAAAAAAATAAGGTGGCAGCGCCCGGCACTGCCAGTTTTTTTTTTTTTTTTTCCTCTCTCAAAACGAAAAAAAATTCTTCTGTGGCCGAGAACTGCCAGCCGAGCGCTGCCAGCCGAGAGCTGCCAATTCATACTATTGGCTAATGTGTATCACGTGTGTGTTCATAGTGCCGTACCCTTAGCATTTCTCTTACAATGCGAAAGTGAAGATGAACCTGTACGACGGTAGCACTTGCCAATTGCCAATCCCCAATCCCCCCCCCTCCCCTCTCCCCAGTCTGTCCTCTCTCCTCCCCCCCCCGCCTCCAATAGCGGTAAATTCTCGATGTTACGGTGCTGGCAAAAGTTCCATATGGCGGAAAACAATGCCGCAGGATATGAGGTCATGTTGAGCCAGTAGATATGTCGGAAATTGGATGTTTCATGGAATCTGACCGTTGGTTCGACGTTCATTGCCGCCGTTACCAACAATCAACAATATAAATAGCTAGGTACCGGTAGGTAGAATATAATGTACCAAGTACACTAAATTATACCAACAATAGCTCACTGTAAATATGGAATTTGTGCGTCATGGTTGCGGAATAGTATGGGAACCTAGAGCTACCCAGAAGGGGTGTGACTAAAAAGCGTCCGGTACCGTCCGGAAGCGTGCCGGGTAGCGCCCGGTACACCGCCCGGTACCTATTACACCGCCCGGTACCTATTACACCGCCCGGTACACCCTACAAACCATACAAACTTGTGTATGTCCCATGTAAATATCGACTGGTATTTGCCGTTTTCTGACGTGCGGGCGTTTAATCGCTTTGGCACCGCTTTCTAGATGATCATTAACAGACTTTATTTATCTTTTCCTGTAAATTTAAGCTTAAATCTGCCAGCTTTCTCATTATTGTATTGATAAAGCGTCCGGTAGCGCCCGGTCACCGCCCGGTACACCCTACGATACTCCTTTTGTGTCCCATACAAAATTGTGTATGTCCCATGTAAGTATCGACTGATATTTGCCGTTTTCTGACTTGCGCGCGTTTAATCGCATGACCTTCTGGTCTGGAATCATCCCGCTCATTTTCCTGGTCGGCTTCCCCGGTACTACTGACTGTTGTCATTTCTTTGGCACCGCTTTCTAGATGATCGTTAACAGACTTCATTTATCTTTTCCTGTAAATTTGAGCTTAAATCTGCCAGTATTCTCCGAATCATTTTTGTCTTATATCGTCCGGTACTTCATTCACCGCCCTGTACTGTAAATTTGATATTTTTCTCTTTACGGTACGTTTTTCACCATCCGATACTTTTTAGATGTTCTATACATTTTCAGATGTTCCAAATGGGCGGGTTGATTCCAGACTAAACGCGCGCACGTCAGAAATCGGCAAATACCAGTTGATATTTACATGGGACATACACAATTTTGTATGGGACACACAACAGGAGTACTGTAGGGTGTACCGGGCGGTGTAAAAAGTACCGGGTGGTGTACCGGGCGCTACCGGACGCTTCCGGACGCTACCGGACGCTTTTTAGTCACACCCCTTCTTGCTAGCTTTAGGTTCCCATACTATTCCGCAACCATGACGCACAAATCCCATATTTACAGTGAGCTATTGTTGGTATAATTTAGTGTACTTGGTACCATATATTCTACCTACCGGTACCTAGCTATTTATATTGTTGATTGTTGGTAACGGGGGCAATGGCCATCGAACCAACAATCAGATTCCATGAAACACCCAATTTCCGACATATAAATGAATCTACTCGCTCAACATGACCTCATATCCTGTGGCATTGTTCTCCGCCATATGGAACTTTTGTCGGCACCGTGCCATCGAGAATTTACCCCTATGGGAGGCGGGGGAGAGAGGACAGACAGGGGGGAGGGGGGGGGATTGGCAATTGGCAAGTGCTACCGTCGTACAGATTCATCTTCACTTTCGCATTGTGAGAGAAATGCTAAGGGTACGATACTTTGAACACCCACGTGATACGCATTAGCCAATAGTATGACTTGGCAGCTCTGGTCTGGCAGTGCTCGGCTGGCAGTTCTCGGCCACAGAAGAATTTGTTTTCGTTTTGACAAAGGAAAAAAAAAAAAAAAAACTGGCAGTGCCGGGCGCTGCCACCTTATTTTTTTTTTCTTGTGATAGCAAAATGAAATGAAAGTGAAATGAAAACAAAATCAAAATGAAAAGAAAGTGAAATGAAAACAAAATCAAAATCAAATGAAAGTGAAATGAAAACAAAATCAAAATGAAATGAAAAGGAAATGAAAATGAAATTAAAAAAAAAATCAAATAATGTTTTTTTTTTAATTTACCGGTAAGTAAAAAAAATATAGCAAAATGAAATGAAAGTGAAAGTGAAAATGAAAACGAAATCAAAATAAAATGAAAAGGAAACGGAAATAAAATTAAAACAAAATGAAATGAAAATGAAATAATATGGAAAAAATATTTCAATTAAAAAAAAAAAAAAAAAAAATTGAAAAAAACCGTTACAAAAGTTACATTTATGGAATGGCAGCTGTCGGCCACCATACATGTCCATTCATGTTTGTTCAAATCCTTCGCGAGAGATAACTTTCAAACAATTTGTCGGATTTCTTCGAAATTTGGTAAATGCATTCCCTGCGACAAAACACCGTTGGTGATGCGTTTCAGCAAAATCCACCCGGAGGTGGCGCCACTAGAGTTCATTCCATTATTCCATGCTGCAAGTGATAACTTAGAAACACTTGGTCGAATTTCTTTGAAATATCCTACATATGTACCTTTCTGGGTAACATGAGAAACGTTGCGGCTCATCGGATTCTTCTCAAATTTGGCATGCATTTACCATGCCAGGAGCTGTTGCTTGGGATTGCCTTTCGCTCACTTGCACTCACAGGTGGCGCCACCTGGTGGCAACATCACAAATTCGTTTCTGGGTAATAACTTGAGAACTGACCATCGGATTCTTCTCAAATTTTGTATGAATGTACCGTGACATAAGATGTCTCTTGATAATGCATTTCACTGACTTCCGCCTAGAGGTGGCGTCACCTGGTGTCAAAATCTAAATTTGGTTTCTGGGCAATAACTTGAGGACCCTCATCGGATTCTTCTCAAATTTGGTATGCAGATGTCCCCACGATAACATTTTCCTTGGGATTGTATTTTTCCCGCTTCTGCCTACAGGTGGCGTCTCCTGGTGGAAAAATTTGTTTCCGGGCAATAATTTGGCAACTGCTCATCCGATTATTCTCAAATTTTGTATTCATATGTGACCCGCCCCAAATAACATGAACACCGGTGGGCATCTAGTACCGGCAATAACTTGAGGACCCCTCTTCAGAGTCTCAATATGCCGATACCATGACATGAGATTTCATTTGGGATTGTGTTTTGCCTGCTTGCACCTACAGGTGGTGACTCCTTGTGGCAAAGTCTAAATTTAGTTTCTGGGCAATAGGTTGAGGATGCCTTCATATTCTTGTCAAATTTAGTTTGCAGATAATATGCCATGAGTTGTCTCTTGGGGTTGCATTTCGGTTACATAATTTTCATGCTACATGGTAAAGAAAATATATTACAGTAGCAATCAACATTCAGTCAGCCATTCGGAGTTGATCTCAAAACCTGGGAAGGTGGAAAGACCCCTCTGCTTCTTACGCCTGTGAAGTAGCTGTTGCCATCCTCATGAATATCTTCTGAAACTGACAGCGCTTATAAATATTGCTGCCATTTTGGCGGGGGACCTAGCATCCTCTGGCTGCTTGTTTCCCTAGCCATGTAAAAATAATTACAAAATTCAGGGCCAGTTTGTGAATATTGTATATGCCTTATTATTCAATGTGGAACTCACTTTCACGATCTTTGATTTCAGCGAAAGACAGTCCTCATGAATATACCTTCCACCTTTGCTACATCGGCATATAATCAATATGCTAACTAAACAGGCATGACAGAGCTCTTTGTTCTGAAAAGTTTTTGCATCCTTGTTACTGTTGTTATAGTTTACTAAGGTCTGCCATATTTATACTGCAGAAACTATTTATTTCTCTCTTTCTTGAAAACAAATAATTAACAATAAGACAGCAAAATATTATGATCAGCCATTTATTTGAGAACCAGAACAAAGAATTAGACTATTTTATGTCTGTGGATCGTGTGAAAACATCCTGTGTTTAAAGATCAGTACAAGCTGTCAATTTGACGTTTGGAGCACATGGTGTTAGACCCCAATCAGAGGGACCTGAACTAATTCTTCCAAAAGTATTTTCATTATTCTGGGATCACACTATCTTAGTATAGCACAGATTCTAGTGCTGAAAATTTTGGATTCAAACCAGCTACCAGAGATACCAGAGATACCAGAGATACCACTGGTTTTAGTGAAAAGGTACGTGTCACTCCAGGATGATCCTGAATTGGAAGTCTTGGTCAGTGACTTAGGATGAATGAGCCTATTGACCAATCACATAGAGCTTCTATGGAGTCACGTACTGATTGGTCTGTTTTGAAACCAAATATTCTGTGATAACCAGCATTAAATATTGCCAATCGCCAAGCAACAGGTTGGAGAAACTACATGTACCTCTCTAAAATGGAGGTAAAAAGGTCGTTTTTGCTTAATAACTTTGGACTTATTCATCTAACTCTCCAAAATCTTCAGGCGACTTAGCTTATATTTTGTTACTTGTCATATCACAGTGATTTTCCAATGAATGTGTGCATTTTAATAGAAAACAAAACATGTTGCCTATTATTATGCAATTAGATGGATTTGTTTTCTAACATGTACCATTCGATGTGGGTATATATGTCCATGGTCGCCTATGGGGGATATCTCTTTAGTTTCTTATATTCTTGACATTATTGAGCAAAATTGACCTGCTTTACCTCCATTTTTAGCAGTCAGGGCACCAACTTGCAGAAGTTATAACCTAACCAAGTTATGAACTACATATGGCAATAATTCCCAGAAATTATAAGTTGTTGGGCGAATTGACCACAAAATATTGTGAAAGGAAAGGTCACAAAAAGTTGACTTGAGCAGAGGGAAGAAAACATGATCTTCTAACGCAAACTTGGCAAGATTACCTTCAGGATATTTGATTGGGTCATGAATATTACATCAACATGTTATCCGCATATAGTACCTTATAACTTTACAAGGTCATAATGGCCAATTTGCAAAGTAAACAAAAATGAGTGCCTTCAATGAACCTTCCTTAATCAACTTTATTGTTTTGGCTTCTAGGAAAATTATACATAACTGATGGGAAAATCTGAGATACAAGGATATAAGCTGATATGTAATACATGTATCTAGGTTAATATCTCCTGTTTATGTAAGTTTTTTGAATGTACCACATGTACTTGAAGGTATGAAGGTTGTTAAATATAGTAATGGACTGTATTAAATGAATTGACAGAGATCATTACACTCTGTCACTGTGACTTAATTCACTTTTGGTCAAAATATTGTTTTTTTTTAACAGTGAAGATTTTGATAACTTCTGTAAGTTTGTCCTCCTTTGCCTGAGCAATGAGATAAAATATATCCTGAATGTTATTATTGGGGAAAAATAACTGACTTAGCCATAAAGGGATGCCTCACTCAATTCAAATATGTTTTTGTAGGTTTATACTTCAAACTAAAGTGTGCCAAAAATTTCTTGCCACTGAAGATTGGAAAGTATATTTTATTCATTTCTTAGTCGTATTTCTGAGCATCTGGGCACCGCAATTTTCTTGACGAGATTGACGTAATTTAGTGCTCTGAGAAGCAAATTACGTCACAGTAATGTCATGTAGTGTTCTAAATTACATCAAGGCCTCTCGTATATTGTCAAAATGAAAAGAGCAATGAATAGATGCAATGTTGTTTTTTCTATGAGCCTACTTTCAACATTGAGCATATGGACACATTCCACCATTGCATTAGATAATGGGTATTACTAATTTCAACAATGAACACATCGTTGTGGAAAGTTGTCTTGAAAAGACGTTCCAGTCCTAATAAAACAGTGTCATTTTCGTGCAGCACAAGTGGTGGCAAATATGACAGTTGAGTAGGCCTACTCAGGAATAAGACACAGAAATGAAAAATAATACTTTTCCCTCGGCAGTTTCGAGATATTTTGTACACTTGCTATTTAGGTAAAAAGCTTTACAATATGAACATATTTGATTTGAGTTAAAGGTACAGAGCCCTCCTGCACACACTTTTACACACCCTCTAGAACTTGTCTTTATACAGCTGAAAGTATGCCACACAGCTATGGTAATGTATATATTTCTTGAAAGCACATTCCTTGAGGATTCCAAATATACCTGTATGTTCTGAAGATATTTGGATTTTAAATATAATTGAAAATTTTATTGAAAATTTTTAAACGCTATTTTCAAAACTGTATTCAACTTATCGTAACTTACTTCATCATTTCCTGTAGAAGACAACTCCAACAGGAAATCTGTGTCTCAGTTTTATCAATTTTTAAGTTGAACTAAATGTCAATAGAAAAAGAACTACACCAAAATTGACAAAACTGAGACACAGATTTCCTGTTGGAGTTGTCTTCTACAGGAAATGATGATGTAAGTTACGAAAAGTTGTCAATAGCCATTTAAAAAAGAAGGCTCATTTTTATACGCCCGCCGAAAGGCGGACGTGTTATGTGATGGCGGTTTCCGTCCGTCTGTCCGTGCGTCCGTCCATCCGTCTGTCCGCCCCTCGTGTCCGGTCTATATCTGGGACAGTTTTCTATCTACAGTTCTAATTTTTGGTGAGTGGATACCCTACGGAGAGACGATGTGTCGCGTACCAAAATCAAGGTCAGAGGTCAAAGGTCACTGGCCTCAAAAACAGGAAAGCACTGAAGTGTTCGTGTCCGGTCTATATCTGTGAACGTTTTCTATCCACAGTTGCGATTTTTTGTGAGTGGATACACTAGGTGGAGACGATGTGTCGCGTACCACAATTGAGGTCGAGGTCAGAGGTCAAAGGTCACTGTTGCCTAAAATCAGGAAATCGTTGATCATTGACAGTTTTCTATCTACAGTTCTAATTTTTGGTGAGTGGATGCCCTAGGGGGAATGATGTGTTGCATACCGAATGTAGGTCGAGGTCAGAGGTCAAAGGTCAGTGTGACCGAAAAATCAGGAAATCATTAAAAAATTCTAATTTTTTGTGAGTGGATTCAGTAGGGGGTAATGAAGAGTCGCATATCAAAAAATAGGTCAAGGTCGAAGGTCAAAGGTCACTGTGACCCCAAAATCAGGAAATTTTTAGAAATGCCATTTTTTTTTTGTGTCAGTACATACATTAGTGGGACACGATGTGTCACCTACCAAAATGTAGGCCACGGTCAAAGTCAAGGTCACTGTGACCCCAAAATCGTGAAATTGTTAAAAATCATGATTTTTTGAGTCCATTGAGAAATTACAGGGAGCCGTTTTGTCATGTACCCAAATTTAGGTCCAGGTCAATAGACAAGGTCACTGTGACCCCAGAATCAAGGTCAAAGGTCAGTGTGACCTAAAAATCAGGAAATCATTAAAAGTTACTAATTGTTTGTGAGTGGATTCAATATGGGAAAATGAAGTTACAAGCGTCTAGTCCGTCATTCATAATCCAGCCGTCGTCCATTAGAGAATATCCGCGTCCATAATCCAAAGACCTATTCCATTTTCCACATAACAGTATTAGCATCAAATTCAAAAAGACAATCATAGTATACATAAACATAGGCTTGTTTCCTGCAAGAGAGAAACGGTCAACAGTTTTCAATGATGCCGGCAAGACATCATGATGTTCCAAAAATATCAAATCCGTATCGCTGATCACAGTCACGGTCAAAGGTCACTGTGACCCCAAAATCAGGAGATTATTAAAAATAACATTTTTTGTGTCAGTAGATACATTAGGAGGACACGATGTGTCATATACCAAAATGTATGTCACGGTCACTGTGACCCCAAAATCGTGAAATTGTTAAAAATCATGATTATTTGTGTCCATTGAGAAATTACCGGTCTAGACGGTCTGTCAAGTACCAAAATTTAAGTCCAGGTCAATAGTGTAGGTCACTGTGACCCCCAAAATCATGAAATTCATAAAAATCATGATTTGTTTTTGTTCATTGATACATTGAGGGAAGACGATATGTCGTTTACCAAAATTTAGGTCAAGGTCACTGTGACCCCAAAATCAAGAAAAGTCACATTTTCGTATGCCTGTTGAAGACGAAGTCGTGTAATGCGTTGTTGCGTTCTGTCCATTCATCCATTAACATTTGTTGTTCATGCAATATCTCTAGTTTCAAGGTATGACCAAACTTTGAGTATACCCTACTCGCATGGCAAAGAGAGCCATACATTTTGAGATCAATTTGTCAAAGGTCAAGGTCACAGTCCCCCAAAACTGAATCACATTTAGCTGACTGTGTTATATGTAGGTTGGAATATTCAGAGTTCTCTCCCATACATGTACATGGCATTTGTCCTGTGAAGTTGTCTCCCATGTTTGAAACAGGTACATTTAGTTAAACTGTTGTGAAATTAAAACCATACATTTTCTCTCGCCTGAAAGGAATTCATTTGCGGGAAAACTACTATTTTCTTGTGTTTGACAATTGTCGATTTCAGTATTGGATATGTGAGCTCTGGACTCTTGATTCAAGGTCAACTTGTTACCAAGAGTTAAGCTCATTTTAGTTTATCATTCAGTCTAAGATGTCATATATGTTACATTGTCGGAAGCACAAAATTGTAGACCTTTCTCTGGATTGATAGCTACCAATTGGAATCAAGGCTAGTAAACAACCTTGAAATTTGGACCAATCTAATTCCAGATATACGGGCGTATATTGAAGCCTCTTGGGCTCTTGTTAACAATGTTGTTTAAATTTGGATATCTTCACAACCTATACATATTTATAGTGAACAAATGTATATATTTGGAATCCATAAGAAATGCTCTTTCAACAAATATATACATTACCACAGCTATTAGGCATACTTTTAGCGGTACAAAGACAAATTCTAGGGGGTGTGCAAAAGTGTCTGCAGGAGGGCTCTGTATAAAGCATTCAACTCCCTCTCTACCTATCGTTAACATGAATGAAGCTAAGATACATTTGTATACGTATCATCTAAGATTTCAAAGCTTTCAAAGAAGATGTAATATTTTCCTAGCAGTTACCTATTTTCATATGCCAATGATGGGCAATTGTGGAACTTCCATGCTAGCGATACAATTGTACAGATATGGTACACATGACAGAGAAGGTCATTAATGGCTTCATAAATGTAGCCAGTAAGGCGGTCTCATAAGATCTTTAAAGGCAGTAAATTTTACATTGTCATTTGATGACAACTGGCGTATTCTCTTATAAAGGGTACCACTATCTAGTGTCTTCATGACACTCACGTTTTTGAGTTTCTGGTTTGTAGAAGCTAATAAATGCAAGCTGTAAACAATTATCACAACAAAACCAACAATGGATTGAAAAGAGAACAAAATATCAAAGCAAAATCCATTTATGTGAATTTTGAGAAAAATAATATAGTGTAGCTAACGTCATTCTGTCAAATGGTGTTTTAAATCTATTAAACTTTGCAGCTTTTATATTTCAATCGTTCAGGATATTCACATTACTCATTCCCTTGGACATTTTGAAATCAACTGGGACAGGTTTTGTTATCTAAAAGAATGACATCAAACAGTAAGTGACGTTAGCAACATTTTTCCTGATGCTCAGAACTATGTTTACTCATTGTAAGATTTGGTTATTTTTGTCTACTATCTTTCTTATCCACACCATTTATAAGATCTTATGTAAGTGTCTTGTACTACAAAACAGTGTTTGAATTTGTCAACCATCATCTACTGTGACAGAGCCGACATTAGACACCATTTGATATTTTACTTCATCTCTCATTATTTCCATTTGCCCCAATCCAGCTTGATGAGACAGTAGCGGTCAAATAATGACAATATGTAATGGTTATAGCTGATTCATTTTGTTTTTCTTTGCTCATCGTGATTTTGAAATGCTGTTAATATCATTATTTCTATGACAGATTTTGGTACCCTTTATAAGAGAATATGCCGAATTTTTCTTGCATCAGATTTAACTTTATAGGACATCATTATTGTATAATATATTTTTTTACATGTAGCTATATACCAGATGATCTACAGGTATATGATGTAATATTCATATCTCAATTTTTTTGCAGTCACTGAGCATGCTGAGAAACGTTTCACATTTCTTTTGCTGCAGTTATTTGTTTTAATTTAGACAGATCCCATCCAAGAAACAAACTAACATTTTTTTCTGTCAAACTTTTCTCTGTGATTCCGTCATCCTCAGCATATATGACCTTTCAATTTAGCTGAGGGGTCACCCTGGATTTGGCCTCAAATCCAATACGCCAAATCCAATATGGCCTCCAAAATGATTGCCTTTATCCATTGAATCTCAAATATTTCTACTCGAAATCAATTTTCTAACCACAAAATAAAAAAAAATTCTGGGCTTACGTGAGGGTATGCATAATTAGTTAATTTTTGAATGATTTGCCATGAGTCTCAATATCCAATATGGCAGCTAAAATCATACTGAATCTCACTTTTACACTTTTATTTGCTGGAATTTGTTGTGCCCATGAAATTAGAGGTTGCATGGTAGAACGAATCAAATGCCTTTATTTCAGAGTAATTCGTAGTCCACAAAAAGTGCAATATGGCTGCCAATTGGCGACCAAAAAATTATTGAATTGGATAACTGCTGTTTATGTTCGTCCAGTAGCGGACTGTATGTCTTGAAATTCGGGCTGGCCTAGTACATTTAGATGATTATTGAAGCTTTCATTCATGTCATTGTGTCAAACAGTGTCCTTGTCATGGTGTGGCTGTGAAGTCATGATGCACATGTATAGTGAAGGAGTAGGTCCAGTAGATAAATAGCATGTTTTGGCTGCACAAGGGTGTTTGGGCGATCTAGGTGAAATCCTGGGTGCAGATGGGGTGTGGATGGTGACTTGGTAAAGCTCTCGTGGTGCAGAAATATAAGACTGGGGGAAGCTCTCGAGGTTTAGATTACTTTTGGGGAGGTTTTAACCGTAAGTGACACCAAGGTATGCATGCTTACTTGAGTAGTGGTGACCAGGCATATTTGATTGTGCAGGGTAGTGTTTTGGGTGATCTAGGGGCCCTCCTGGGTCGAAATATAGCATGTCGGGTACCGTAATGAAGCTCTTGTGGTGTAGGATATGACTCGAGCGCTGTCTGTGAGTGTGATGTCATCTGTAACATCATCAGTATTACAGAAAGTGCAGATTATGCTCGGGGGTACGCACTTGAGACATTTCGACATAAAATCCAAAACACTAGTCCACAGGGGCGACTAGTGAAATGTGGCCCTTGGAGATGTATGAAGTGTACCCAGAGAAGGCAGGTCACACGACTGTGACGTCATTAGTAGCAGAGAAATCACAGTTTCAACTGCATGCTCACCAGTGACAAGGCTCCTAGTTACTCTGATATACACTAACATAATTAAGGGTAAGTAGTGGTATGTAGACCTTTGAGATACTTGTCATGCTTGTAGACACTGGAGAGGAGTCAAAGACAGATCACATGACTGTGGGCTCTTCAGTAGTAGAGAAACCGCAGTTTGAGATGGAATGGTGTGTATTAAAGTGTGGGTGCATGGATTGTGACCCTGGTTGTAAAGTGGGTATGTGTGGCAAAACCATATTGTATACAGCTAATGCATATATCTAGCACAGTTACATGTAGTACCCATCCCAACATCACAGGGGATTACTGACAATGAGGTCATTTTCTGCCAATCAATCAGCGAGGAGTATGCCCTTTTTTGGTCACCAAACAGATTCCCGCTTAGTTCTACTTAGGCTTAGAGGCGAGCACCATGCACACACATGTTGAGTTAGATGGAGAAATTGCAGAGGTGCAAGACGATAGCGAATTAAGGTTTTTGGAACTCTCTGTGATGATTTCGGCATGGATCCATTTAACTGAATGACATGAAGCCGATATTATATACTAATGTCATTATGAAAGTAGGTAACATTTATATCCAATTATTTTTAGGATGACACTTTCTTGGTAAAGCACAAATACTCGTGCTGGATGAGCCAGTCCCATGCAAAGCCCATTGAGCTGTGGGGTCTTGTAATGGGAATGTACATGTGGTCATCCCGTCATACTGTTGTCCATCCATCAACAATTTCTTGTCTGGTCCATATCTTGGTTACTATTCGATGAATAACTCTGGAACTTACAAGGAAGATGTTCAGTACCTTGCCAATGTGCACTGTCAGGTTTTTTACACATTTGGATGATTTCCCCTTTATGGCCCTTTATCATCCATCTGTCAACAATGTCTTGTCTGGTCCATATCTCAGTTACTGTTTGATGGACAACAATGTAACTTACATCAAAGATGCTTATTACCTTGCTGATGTGAAGCACTATCATGTTTTTACACATTTCAAGAACTTCCCACAGAGTTATGGCCCTTTATCATCCATGTGTCAATGTCTTGTCTGGTTCATATCTCAGTTACTGTTTGATGGACAACAATGTAACTTACATCAAAGATGCTTATTACCTTGCTGATGTGAAGCACGGTCATGTTTTTACACATTTCAATAACTTCCCACAGAGTTATGGCCCTTTATCATCCATCTGGCAACAATGTCTTGTCTGGTTCATGTCTCAGTTACTGTTTGATACACAACAATGTAACTTACATCAAAGATGCTTAATACCTTGCTGATGTGAAGCACTGTCATGTTTTTACACATTTCAATAACTTCCCACAGAGTTATGGCCCTTTATCATCCATCTGGCAACAATGTCTTATCTGGTTCATGTCTCGGTTACTGTTTGATGGACAACAATGTAACTTACATCAAAGATGCTTATTACCTTGCTGATGTGAAGGTCATGTTTTTACACATTTCAATAACTTCCCACAGAGTTATGGCCCTTTATCATCCATGTGTCAATGTCTTGTCTGGTTCATATCTCAGTTACTGTTTGATGGACAACAATGTAACTTACATCAAAGATGCTTATTACCTTGCTGATGTGAAGCACGGTCATGTTTTTACACATTTCAATAACTTCCCACAGAGTTATGGCCCTTTATCATCCATCTGGCAACAATGTCTTGTCTGGTTCATGTCTCAGTTACTGTTTGATACACAACAATGTAACTTACATCAAAGATGCTTAATACCTTGCTGATGTGAAGCACTGTCATGTTTTTACACATTTCAATAACTTCCCACAGAGTTATGGCCCTTTATCATCCATCTGGCAACAATGTCTTGTCTGGTTCATGTCTCGGTTACTGTTTGATGGACAACAATGTAACTTACATCAAAGATGCTTATTACCTTGCTGATGTGAAGCACTGTCATGTTTTTACACATTTCAATAACTTCCCACAGAGTTATGGCCCTTTATCATCCATCTGGCAACAATGTCTTGTCTGGTTCATGTCTCAGTTACTGTTTGATGCACAACAATGTAACTTAAATCAAAGATGCTTATTACCTTGCTGATGTGAAGCACTGTCATGTTTTTACACATTTCAATAACTTCCCACAAAGTTATGGCCCTTTATCATCCATCTGGCAACAATGTCTTGTCTGGTTCATGTCTCAGTTACTGTTTGATGGACAACAATGTAACTTACATCAAAGATGCTTATTACCTTGCTGATGTGAAGCACGGTCATGTTTTTACACATTTCAATAACTTCCCACAGAGTTATGGCCCTTTATCATCCATCTGGCAACAATGTCTTGTCTGGTTCATGTCTCAGTTACTGTTTGATACACAACAATGTAACTTACATCAAAGATGCTTAATACCTTGCTGATGTGAAGCACTGTCATGTTTTTACACATTTCAATAACTTCCCACAGAGTTATGGCCCTTTATCATCCATCTGGCAACAATGTCTTGTCTGGTTCATGTCTCGGTTACTGTTTGATGGACAACAATGTAACTTACATCAAAGATGCTTATTACCTTGCTGATGTGAAGCACTGTCATGTTTTTACACATTTCAATAACTTCCCACAGAGTTATGGCCCTTTATCATCCATCTGGCAACAATGTCTTGTCTGGTTCATGTCTCAGTTACTGTTTGATGCACAACAATGTAACTTAAATCAAAGATGCTTATTACCTTGCTGATGTGAAGCACTGTCATGTTTTTACACATTTCAATAACTTCCCACAGAGTTATGGCCCTTTATCATCCATCTGGCAACAATGTCTTGTCTGGTTCATGTCTCAGTTACTGTTTGATGCACAACAATGTAACTTACATCAAAGATGCTTATTACCTTGCTGATGTGAAGCACAACAATGTAACTTACATCAAAGATGCTTATTACCTTGCTGATGTGAAGCACTGTCATGTTTTTACACATTTCAATAACTTCCCACAGAGTTATGGCCCTTTATCATCCATCTGGCAACAATGTCTTGTCTGGTTCATGTCTCAGTTACTGTTTGATGCACAACAATGTAACTTACATGAAAGATGCTTATTACCTTGCTGATGTGAAGCACTGTCATGTTTTTACACATTTCAATAACTTCCCACAGAGTTATGGCCCTTTATCATCCATCTGGCAACAATGTCTTGTCTGGTTCATGTCTCAGTTACTGTTTGATGGACAACAATGTAACTTACATCAAAGATGCTTATTACCTTGCTGATGTGAAGCACTGTCATGTTTTTACACATTTTCAATAACTTCCCACAGAGTTGTGACTCCTTATCCTGTCTGGGAACAATTTCTTGTTTTATTCCATATCTCAGTTATTATTTGATAACTAGACCGATGATTACTTATATGTATTCGAGTTTCTTTCGCAGTCCCCTCATCTGTTGATGTGTTTTCTGTCAAAACCACAAGTTAGGCATATATACATGCACGGGAAGTCAACTTCCTTTCTCTGCAACCAGTGAGTTGATTGGAAGAGAGCTCACTGATATAATCTGATATCTCTCATTCATATTTGTTGAATATTATACCTGGCCATTTGGCTAATAGCATGGCTCAATCAGCATGGCTGAGTGAAGGAAACGAATAGGAAAAATGTGGACCATACTAGGCCCAATGTTGAAAAGCTCTTGTTGGGCAAAGTCATACAGTACCCAGGTCATGGTGTGACTTCTACATCATGGGGCACATGTACTCTCGGGAGTAGTACGAAAAGCACAGATACGGGTGAATGCACACACTTGGATGGATGAAAAGTACACCCCATATGCTTCATGGCAGCTTCTGATTGGATTGAACACAGCTGAGGATGCATCTGATACATAGATAATAGCATACAAGAATTGTGAACATGTCCATTGTGACTGCCAGGTTGGATGTCATGTACTGGATACAAGAATTGTAAACATGTCCAATGTGACTCTGTCAGGTTAGATATCATGTACTGGATACAAGAATTGTAAACATGTCCTATGTGACTCCATCAGGTTGGATGTGATGTACTGGATTGGGGAGATATGTAAGAGGTGGAAAAACCATAGGACTCCACAGGGAAGCCTCCCTCAGCATCTCACATTCAGACTAGAATATGGAAGATTCTCCCAGGGGGAGGTAACTCTGCCATACTAGACCGACCTTTCATGCCCTGCCCACTATGCCCTACACCCATGAGATCCCCCACACCCACCTGCATCATGCTCATTCAGTCTATCTCTACTACTCATCACGTCACATCCGGTCAAAACCACACCAATAGTACATGTGTCGTCTACATTCCCAGAGCTTTAAGATGACCCTCTGCACCCAAGGTTGACATGCCCATCCTATGGGTTAGTGTACAGGGATGTAACCGCTTGGTCCCAAGTACAGTCTTAATCCAAAAGTATTTGTGCTTTCTCTACTACTGATGACATCACTGTCACGTACTATATTTTCTCTCGCTTATACTCCATCTCCAAGGGCCATATACCACTAGTTACCCCTATGGGCTAACATATGTGGGTGTGCTTTTCATCCATCTGAGTGAGCATTCGCCTGTATCTTCGCTTTTCCTACTATTCCGGAGTGTACATATTCATCATGACATAAAAGTGACACCATGGCCTGCGTACTGTATAACTTTACACAACAAGAGCTTTACGTAGAATTCCCCACTTTGGCCCCAGTATGGTCCACATATACCAACTTTACAACCAGGGTCACAATCCATACACATTTATGCACCATTCCATCCAAAACTGTGGTTTCTCTACTACCGAAGATATCCTAGTTATGTGATTTGTGTTCTTTGACTCTAATCCAGTGTCTACATGTATCTCAAAGGTCTAAATACCACTACTTAACCCTACATGTTAGTTTATAGTAAAGTACCCAGGCCTCGAGTCCCTGGTGAGCATTCGAAAATATGTTTTTTCTGCTACAAATGAGGTCGCCAATTGCGTATTTCGAGCATATCTGTGCTTTCTCTCATACTGAGGAGATCTTAGATCAGGTTAGAGAGGACAGGATCGCATTCCTCAAATCATATTCTACACCATGAGAGCTTCATTATGAGAACCTGCCTTCTATATTTTGACCCAGGTTGACCGCTGGATCACCCAAAGCACTATACCCTGAACACCTGAACATGCCCGGTCACTAATCATTCTTGATTGCACATGCGCATCATGGTGCACCACTTCCGGGTTAAAACCATCCCAAACGTTGTCTACATCACAAGAGCTTCCCTCAGTCTTATTTCACATCATAGATTAAGAGAATTTTAACAATTGACATCATACGCGGACCATTTGGACTCAGGATGGCACTTTGATCACTCAATCACAGCCTTGTGCAGCCAAACATGGCCATTTCTCTTCTGTTACTCGACTGTGCATGCACATCATGATGACACAGCCACACTTGGCCAGGACACTGTATGATTGTACAAGAGAGCTTCAATATGTATCTAACTGTATTGAATGCTTGAATTTCAAGACATACACTCCACTGCTGAGTGAACATAAACAGCAGCTACATGTATCCAATTCAATGATTTTGGTGACCATTTTGGCAGCCATATTGTATTTTTTGTCGACTACAAATTACTCTGAACTAGTAAAGGGATTTGATCTGTCCTACCATGCAACGGAAAAAAACCCCACTAATTTCATAGGCACAACATAGAATATCCAGCCAAAAAAAGTGTGCAAGTAGGGTCTGGCTGCCATTTTGGCCATATTGGATTCTGAGACCATTGCAAATCATTCTAAAATCAATTATGCATATACCCTTCCATATGACTAGAAAAAAGTGGTTAAAAAACTGATTTCTGGCAGAAGTATTTGACATCCAATGGTGGCCATTTTGGATTTGAGGCCAAATTCCGAGTGACCTCTCAGCTAAATTGAAATGGCATTATGCTAAGGACGATGGAACCACTGAGAAATGACAGGAAAATTTCTCAATTTTTAAACAGGGAAAATTCCCTGTTTCTTGCCATGCTAGGTGAACTGGCTTATGGGTAATTTCAGAGGTGCGATCTATCCAAGCGGTATGGTTTTCATTACAACACCCCTGCGCAAAATGAGAGAATGACTGAAAGTTCCGCGTCACTCCGTTTATTGAATGCGCTATGAAGTAGTTCGACCTAGTTTCGAATAATTTCTCTGAATTAATCTCACGACGAGCCGTTTCTAGGTGCAGATATTGAAGAATATGTCGAATGCGTTTCCTGGACAACACTTCTGCTGATATCTTGAGAGATTTTCTTCGAAAGATTGTGTTTTGTCTGTAAACTGGTCAATATGGCACAGGTCGTAGTCACGGAATATGGCCACTTCATCTTCGGTTCTGATAGCCAATGAAATACACCGATTTTACGAAAAGACGTCATGTTTTAAGATCGGCTGAACCGCACTGCCAAAATTATAGTGCAGTCCCGGTGAGAGAGTTTGAAAAGGAGAGACGAGGAGGCAGTTTCGTTTTCGTTCCATCAGTCGACTGGAGAGTTTTGACACTGTGCGAGTGTGACATTCGGACAGATCGAGGTGTGTAAAACGTTTTATACCCGTCACTGAATTCATTACTTGTTTCCCGGCGCACACGTGTTAATATTATCAAATAAATGAATGTTGCAAGTTTCCGCGCTACTGCGTGACTGAAAGCATGCACATGGCATGACTGAAAGCCGCCGTTTTGTGTGCTAAGTTTGAAAACATTTCTTGCAAGGAAAACTTGATTTATTTCATCAAGCGAAAGCATCCTTTTACTGCAATTTTCAAATTGACTGATCTTATCGTCCTGCATCATTTGTCATCCAGCAAAAGTAATGTTCTTGATTCTTACCATATCCGTAATGACAGCTCGTTGAACAGGTCAGGGAAAAGGACTAACTGGGATATATATCCCAATTGGGATAAAATATCGCAATTTCAATATTTTTTTCATACTTCCATATGTTCAAGCTGGCATATTGTGCTAGTAGTTCTTCTGTTCGTTTAAAGACATACAACAGTGGTTATTGATGGGAAGTATACTGCAACGACAGCATCAAAAAGTATTGCACGTAATTGCAATTGCACAGATAATAATGTCGACGAGAAAAGGTCAGCAAAATTATACAATCGTATTGTCAGTTTTGTGAAGTAGATTCTATCTTGTTTTTGGTTGTTTTGATGCCGAAATCCAACATTGCCGTTTAGTATGAAAATCGGTGAAAATATCCCAATTAGGATATATTTCAATATCCAAACTTTGATTTAATATCTTAGGTGGGATATATACCCAATCTTAATAAATTAATATCCTATCAATGCCCCCAATCGTATATGTCGCTATGTAGGATCTTACTGATTTCAATTGAATTTTGTGTTCGGAGCGCCCAGCTCATGAATATTTAATAGTCTTATGACATCACAACCGCATTTTAACTACTTTACTTGAGTCGGGCAGGGGGGATAGGTTCATGGACTCAAGGTTACGTCAAGGACGAGTCCATAATTCTACCCCGCATTATGGAGCCAACCTGGCGGGCGGGCGGCAACATCAGAAGATTTCCCCACAGCTTGGCGTGTGCTTCGGCTGAGCCAACCAGAAAGCACTTGTCATTACGTTCCCTTCAAAGCACTATGAAAACCTCTCGGGATCGGTCAACACGCGCCTTACTGCAAGCCGGTTAGATCCTAACAGCGACATATCCAAATGGGGAAGCCGTTGGGATTTAATTTTAATTAGATTGGATATATACCCCACTTAGTGCTTTGCTCTGACCTGTTGAAGTTGACAAAATAATTTTCCGTTTGGGCCAGGCAGTGGAGGTAAATTTATTTTTTGATGTTAATAATGGTTTTCTGTGTCTGTGATTGAATTTTTTGGTAACGTAAGGGTATTTTTTCTGTGTGCAATTGCTGAATGGATTTTAAAATAATTATTCGATGTACCGGTAGGCATACGTGTAATCTTGAAGAAGACCTAGGCTACTTATATTATTTTCTGGTTGTCAATTGCCACACAAATAAATTATGAATATGAATCAGATTCAGTGACTTCATTCTTGTACATGTCTACAATAACAATGTCATTGAGCTTTGGCTGCAGGTTGCTGTGTGCATGAATACATAAACCATGAATGAAAGCTGATCTGCTTCCTGGGCAACAACGTTCACTATGATGCGGACACCGACCTCTGCAATATTGTAGGGTTACTACCAAAATGTTATCTTGTTTAGTTCAGATAATATACAATTTTTAATCTTCGGTGTTGTGTTCTTTATCGGGGAAAGGTAATTTCATTGGGTTGTCAAACAATTGTGATAACAGTTGAACGCCTCAACAAAATTGTTTCCATCGTCCACTGGTACCACATATGCAACTCTCATTTGCCTAGACTTTCTTTACAGTATTGATGAAGTCTCTTCAATAATTAGAGCTAAGCTTCACAAATTCACATCACGTATGCAACGAGAGACACATCAGAAATATATTGAACAGGACCAATTCCTTCCCTGTTTCTTAGCAGCCTTGGATGCTTTCATTTTTGGTTGGGATCTGTCTATATTAAGGTACATTGAACAATTGTTTATATTCTATTAGTGATACATACCTGTACATAATATACAAGAATAAAGTCTGTGATATTGAAGAGTAAATTATTGTTTATTGTTCTCATTTTGGTACAGCAATCCTTACAAACAAACCAGGTTGGTAGAGAAAAATCAGTAGGATTCCGTGACTAATTTCCAGGACTAATATTGTAATCGCGGTTTCTATATCAGAAAGATGTGGTGGAAAAAATGGGCTCCAGGGATCCTCTAAAAAATTTGAGCAGTTTCTGCTAAAGGGCAAAATGGCTGCCAAAAGTCTAAGAAGTGTCCCATCTCTGCTCATATTTTATGTATTTGACCTCAAGATAAGGGATTGAGGGGTCAAACAAATCCAATACAACCACATGATTTGGCAAGGTTAAAATGCCAAATAAGGACACTTTCAAGATGGCCACCCAGTAGTATATAGACTGGATTTGGGTTTAGCAGGGGAGGTGAAAGAAGGTGCATTGTGCGGATAGTTCCAGTCATTCGACTTTGGGACTGGTCTGAACATGGTCAGGGATGTCCATTTGTACTGGAATTTATGTCACCCCACATGCCCCACACACGGGCATTTCAATAATAGTATATAAATAACATATACCTTAGAATTGAAGGTGTAAAAGTGAGGCATGAAGTAGAGGTGAGGTGAAGGTACATTGTGGGATAATTCTGGTCATGTGAATTCGAGACGGGTCGGAATGTGTTCTGGGGATGTCCTTGTGTACAGCAACTGATGTTAAAGCACACATCCGCACTTGGATTTTAGTATATAAACAACAAATGTGGAGGCTTGTAGTGGTGGCTTATCAATGGTTGGGCGTTAGGGTTAAAGGGCGTATGACTGGACTTCTGAGAAAAATTTGGGTCTCCATTGGAGATTGTATTGGGAGTGATGTCATCAGTAGTGTTGAAAGTGCATTTTCGGCATGATGTGTGTTTGGTGGTGTGATTAGGTGTGGTAAAAGTTTGAGGATTGAACTTCGACCGTGGGTGTAAAACTTATGTACAACCATAACCGTACAATAGTTCATGATTACAGCCAGTCAGAAAGGGTTGACATACTACTGTACAACCATAACTGTACAGTAGTTCATGATTACAGCCAGTCAGAAAGGGTTGACATACTACTCACATGACCGGAGTGACCACCATCAGTAGTATTACATGAGAACCCCTCAGCCTTGGTGGTATTAAAAAGCAATTGCAAAGCAATTGCAACAAGCACTTGCCAACAAAATTGGCTGTTTAACCTATGAGTGAATCAGAAAATATAGGTGGAAAATACTCCAATGCCGAATATTGGACAATACTCTGATGCCAATTTTTTCTGAAGTCCAAGTATGTGCCAAGTGTAAGGTCAGTTAGCCTAGGCATAATCATTCTTGAGTTATGCTTGTTAAAAACCAATAGGTGACAAAAGAAAAAACTTTGATCCAGTGACCTTAAAAAAAATATGTCAAATTGAAATAATCTGACCTGGTGACCCAAAATACTGTCTCACTGACATTCAATAGGCTTCCCTGTTATGACCACATGTATGTGTGATGTAAATTTGGTGTACCTTGGCATATTCATTTCTGAGATATGATGATAATGAGACAACAGTAGGGACAGTATAGGCTGTAATCCATTAACTGACCTGTCTATTACAAGTTCGTCATTACCATATTTGAAATATGGTGGTAATAAACAACCAGTGATGAATGAACAAATCATACAGTGACCCAGAACATAGAAGTCTGACAATCTCAGCGATTTCTGATAGGCTTCTGCTTTAAGACCAAAACCATGTGTGAAGTTTGGTGTTCCAAGCAGTCATTCTTGAGATATGGTGGTAATCAGTTCATGATATATTGAGACAGTTTGACCTGGTGACCTAGGCTTCTGTTCTGTGACCATATGCATGTGTGAACTAAGTTTGATATTCCTAGGTATTATCATTCTTGAGATATGGTGGTAACGAGAAATCGGAGATGGACAGACAGACATACATGATGACAATACCCTAAAAACGACATTTTAGATGTGGGCGGTGATGGAGGTGGTACAATTAATGTGAGTGGCCTGCAATCCCTCACAGAAATAGGGTGTGCACCCTATTTAGGGCAAGTACCCTATCTGCGCCCCATTTGCGCCTTGTCTATCTATTGCACCTTAATTGCGCCCTATTTCTTCATCCCATCCACCCTGCTGCGCCCTTCAGGAATGTGCCCTAGAAGCTAGAGATAGGGTGTGCGCCCCAATTGCGCCCTAGCTGTCTCAATTGATGCGCTTTATTTGCACCTTAAATGCGCCCTATTTCTGTGAGGGATATCCTTTTCATGAAACTGAAGTGAAGTGACACCATCACACGAATATGCACCCAGGGTTTTAACAAAGAAAGTATATTTGAGAAAGGATTCAGTGTGGGTGTGAAAATCTATCGCCGGTCTGGGTAGGACTCAGAAGTCGTTGCCTCATGTTGGCCGGTGCCTCATGTTGGCCGGTGACATTGTTGTAGCGCATTTGCAGTTGGGGAGGAGGCATGGTGACCATGTATGGGTATACTGGGTTGGGTGACTAAAGGTCGGATTTGAAGGATAGGAAACTTGAGTGTCTCACACATAGAATTATGTTCCCAGTTCCGTGCCGGCAATAACATCATGCCCAAAGCGGTATGGTACCGTGATGGTGACTATGTTTATATCTTCATCATAGGGAGAATCCATCTCAAAAGTCAGAGCGTTTCATGGCTCATCAGCGTGTCCATTTCTGAACACCGTAATATTAAGGAACGTTCAGCTGTTACATTCTTTTAGGCAATAACGTTCCGCAGTTTACATTCTGGTGTACCCGAACGTTCCGATTCTCCCGAACCTTCCTGTGTATGAAGGAAGAATCAGTTGTCCATCAGCTGTTGCTTGAGCTGCATAGTGGAGTAGACAAGAAGAGTTGCACAGGTCAGAAGCCTCTGACAATTCTGACCATTTGCAGTGTTTATTTCATACATTATTAATAAAATGAATATTAGTCAACAATTTAAGAATTTCAGAAGGAATTCAGAATGTTTTGACGAAACGTTCGTATCGAACATTCCCCGTTTATGGAGCAGATCGTCGTTGATTAGGTGTCCACTATAGCATTAATGGGAAGACTGAGTCACCGCGATGGTAACATACCACTTTGTACGCGGACCATCATTGGTTAGGTGTCCACTATAACATTAATGGGAAAAATGAGTCACTGCGATGGTAACATACCACTCTGTGCACGATGTCTTCACTGATGGGGAAATTAGGTGTGTAGTTCTGGGTGTGAGACCTGTCAAGTAGTATGTAAAACACACATTTTTCCTTTCCTTAGAATTCCACATGACCATAGTCACCCAACTCAGTAATTATCCAGCATAACCCAGTAATTATCCAGCATACTCCATGCCTCTTTACGGAGTGCATAACCCAAATCACCCAACCCAGCATACCCATACCTCAATAACAAGTGCAAATGTGCTAAACGATGTCACAGGCTAACATAACACCTACGAGCCCCACCCAGCCGGTGATAGTTAATCCTCACAGCCCACTGAATCCTACCTGCTTTCTATGATGCTGACGTTACTTCCGATACATAGAAAGGATATTGCAGATAAGTCATTAATCGTACCACCTCCACCACAGCCCACATCGAAAATGACATTTCTATGCCACTGATGGTGTCACTCCTGGACATGTGAGTAGTACATCAATCCTTTTTTATTGACTGTACACAAACTACGGTATAGTAATGGTTGTACAAAAGTGAATTACACCCAAGGTCGAAGTTCAATACTCACACTTTTACACCACTTAATTACACCAAATCAAACACACAAATCATGCCGAAAATGCCCTCTCTATACTACTGATGAAATGATTTCTGATACAATCTCTAATGTAGACCCTAAATTTTTCCAGACACATACAAGTCCAGCAGAAACCACAACCCCATTCCACAACTGGTGATAAGCCACCAACTGCATGCCTCCAAATCCAATTGTATCCGTTGTTTATATACTAAAATCCTAGCACGCATCTGCGCTTTAACACCACTGCTAGTGTAAAAGGATAACCACATAACATGGTCCAATCTGTGCTGAATTAACTTGACCAGAATTATCCCACAACGTACTTTCACCTCACCTCACTTCACCCCTCACTTTTACACCTTCAATTCTAAGGTATATGTGGTTTATATACTACTATCCAAATTTGCATGTGTTGGGTGACATCAATTCCACGGACATCCCCGGACATCTTCAGATCAGTCTCAAAGTCAACTGACGGGAACTATCCGCACAATGCACCTCCTCACTCAAACCTCCTCCTGGTAACCCAAAATCCACTCTATATACTACTGGTGGTCATCTTGAAATTGTCCTTATATGGCATTTTAAACCAGACAAAAGTCTTTGGTTGTATGAAATGATTTTTTGATCCCTAACCCCTTATTTTGAGGTCAAATTCATAAACTATGAGCAGAGATATGACATTTATTAGATTTTTGGCGGACATCTTGAATTTTGCCCTCTAGCGGAAATTGACTAAAGTTTTGGGAGGATTCCCCAGGCCCGTGCTTTTTCAGCACATTTTTCTGAAAGAGAAACAACGATTACAATTCAGTCCTGGAAAAGTGATCACGGAATCATGCTGATTTTCCTCTACTAGTTGATACTGGAAATAAATAAACAACAAATGTTTATTACACATACATGTACATGTATAAATAATGAACACAGATATCCTATTAGGACACATAACATGTTCAGGGTTCATACACTTACAGCCAGAAAATATTCCAGAAGTTTTCCAGGACTTTCCAGGTCAATAATTTTAATTTATTAGAAGACTTTAATACAATAACTCACAATAAAGATGAGCGAATTAACGTAGTTAAGGAACAAATTTTGGCAAGCATCAGATCGCTGGTTCTCCCAGAAGATGAAAGTGGACTTGTTCCAGAATTTTCCAGAAGTTTAAGTTTATTTTTAAGCATTTTCCAGGACTTTCCAGGTTAGGAATTGAATTCCAGGAGTTTTAAGTACTTTCCAGGAGGCGTATGAACCCTGAGGTTGACAGGAATATACCGGAACTATCAGAAAGCTATGTACAAATACATATACCCGCTAACATGAATATATGAACTTAGCATCTCTACTTTCTCTGTTACATGTATCAGTCGTCAAAATATGGCACAATTTTTGTACGACATTCTCAACCACAGTCCACCGCTATGTGTCAGCAAATGGCAGATGATAAACATTTTATACTTTTTCTCTATTGTAAAATGTCTATTTTGGCAAAGATAACTGGATTAAAATATTAACAGTTCACCGTTGCAAATGTAGTTTGAAGGTTAATAAAGTTGGCATTTCCAGCAAATCTCTGGTTGTAATATATAGAATGAACAAAAAGATACAAAAAAAAAATTCAAGAAGCTTCCTCATCTACATTCAAGTTCTCAATCAAAAACAACTTGTTTACCTCCATGTTAGAGAAGTAGTTATCTCTAACCTAATTAGTACAATTTTCATTTATCACCAATTAGGGCACAATTTCCTTGGTAGGAATGCTAAATGCCGGTGATCTAAATGAGATACACCATGCCCAATTTGGAGTTCTGATCAGTATCAAGAGGCATATGCCAATCTCTCTGTGCTAATGTAAGGTATGCCATAATCCATTCTTTCTCTGCAGAGTTCCAAAAGTATGCCATCGAGTTCCTATGAGTTCCAATTCAGCGCACCATGCCCCAATTTCAAGAAGCTCCCAAAAATGGAGGTAAACAAGTTGTTTTTGCTTGATAACTTGAATGTATCCATTATCACACATTATGCGATATTTGAGGTTATCAAATTTATTTCAACTTCGAATATAACTTCTGGTAAGAATTTACCATGAAAAATGTATGAGTGTGGGGACCATTTGGTAGAACCTATGGGCCATAAATAATGCTGCATAAGGCAACCTTTTTCAATACCATCCGATAAATAAGCCCTGTACAAGAAACAGCCAATTTTAGTCCTCTGTACCCAACAGAACGGAGATTGCCATATAAATCTATAATAATGTATAAAACAAAAAAAGCTGCAATCAGATCAAGAATGATAAATCATAGCAGTCACAGTGTTATCTGCCCCAGCATATGCATCCAGAGCTAGTTTGTTTGCGTGAGGTTCGTAAGTACGGTAATTCCTCTAATAAATCGATTACCCTATCGGAAATCGATCAGCCACGATTTTTGGAGAAAAATACGATCAGAAGTTGCAATTAGTAGAACCCGTTTATAATAAAAATGTTATCACATGCAATGCTATTGCTAATCTGCACATGTTGACCAGGGATCCACAGTCGTCGTGTTTTACTACCATAATGATGGTATGGGTATCTCAAAAAACGAAAAGTGATAAAAAAAAAAGTATCCAATTTATTAGGAAAACACTAAAGATTTTCACAGAAAATCAATTTTTGAAGCGTCGGTGATGTCAAAATTAATTCACAGAAAGCTAAAAATAGTTCATCAACTAGATCAGGAACCTAATAGTGCACATGTTAGACGAATGAGTAAAAGAAGATTCTCGACTGTTGTCACTACAAGCATGGCAGCAGGGCTGGCGGTCTTCGTCTATCGCCACAGACGGAATTCCAGTGTTCTCAAACTGCTTAGTTTATTTTACAAACATCACAAACTGGATTTAATAAAGTTTTTATCAATAAAATTGACTGCGTGACTAGAATTTGAAACAATTGTGGTGCTGGAAACTGGACCTTTGCTGGTTCATTCTCTGGTAAAATTGAATTTGAAGGGGGTATCGATGGTTTATTATTCGAATTTCGGATTTACCTGATTTGCAATAAATCGATCACCCCACTGTTTTATCACCTCAAATATCACTTTCGATGATCAATTTATTAGAGGAATTACCATATGCACAAAAGATAAGTTGGCAACTGCAAAGGACCCAACATGTTGCAGTCTTAATGTTTGACACAAGCATTTGAAACAATGCATAGCCTAGTCTAAACTTTGTTATCCAGGTCTTGGATACAATAGGCTTGTATAAAGTATAAACACAGAGTAACAAGTACATGTTGTTTTAACCCTTTGAACCCGAGAGTTTTTGAACACCTTATCCTGAGCTCGCCGCTAAAATAGAGATAAAAATTTTGTCAGAAGCCTCTCAGGTATTACATAATCTGAACAGTGTTGCTCAACCCTTAGGAACTTTACGAGTGGCAGAGAATCTATTTTGGACTTGGGCGGCCAAACTATACCTGTGAAGCGGATAAGACTTAAAATGTTATCTGATTGGCTGAATAGTAGGTTCTGACATCAGAGGCTGCAAAAGCAGCTTTTCGGGTATATACATATTATCTAAAACTGTTGGGTTCAAAGGGTTAAATGAATTACAAGCAAATTTACATACTAACAGATCATATATGGTTTATAATGTCGCAAACACCTATACTCAGGCAAATTTTGACCGACCAGAACTGCAATGTACCGATCCATTGGCAACTGTACTACAGTTGTAAGAAGCGACTAACTGGGGCACCCATGGGGTCCCCGGGCGTGAAAAGTAAAAGGACTCAAACGTTGTGATATGACAATGATTGTCGAATGCGGCGTTTAAATCTTAACTACTCCTCCACCTTCCCAAACCACAGGGTAACTGAACAACACGGAGAACAAGAGACACTACAGAGTTCCATGCAGTGAGAATTTGGCTGTGTCTATAGTTATTTATAACATGTTTTATAAAACTATCTTATGGCAATCACAAAGCTATCGATCACAATTATATAAACATTGAGCATTTTCAGACACTTTATAATATCTTCATTAATGGGTCCAATGTAACTCGAACTATTGTCCTGTAATCCTCTTGAAAATGCTTTCCAGCTGCTTCCCATAATGCCTATAGTCTCCCTAGTGAAATTCACACAGACTTTTTATCCAAACCAATCTTAGTGAGCTCAGATGTAATATCTGCAATATTATATCAGCCACTGGAGCTATTTGAATCCAGTGTGAGCTAATCACAACTCATGATCTATCATCCAATCAGGTGGCTAGCTGGGTGAAATGATACAAATCACGCCCCTTTGTCATGTTTGTAACAAAATATAGGCGCATGTATACTCCGTATGGATACACGTTTGACAAAGATGGTCAATGGTGGACAAACAAGGCAATGTACCCAGACAGGGCATGTTGTAAATGTTCTCCTCGACACAGATCAAAGGGATTAAAAGTTGGAAATGGCTCCGATTAGTCCAGGTTTGTCAGAAGTAAATATCAAGATGCCATCTCAAGTAGGTGGCACATAGCCGAGTAGTCAATGCAAATTAATTTTCAAGTAGAAAAGGCAAAATTTGTTGTGATTGGCTTATTGCACGGCCTCGGGGAGCGACATGAATGATGACAAACCACTCACCAACTTCAGTTGAAAAACCAACCAGAAACGGTAACACCAGACCTGATTCAGGTGGTTTTGAACACGTTTTAACCGCTTTGGATGCTCAGTTGGGCAAACATAGCAAATGTGTAAAAAAAATGTTACTTCTCTGAACATGGTGAATGCAACAGAAATGCAAGTAATGTTAATAAATATCCAGTTACCAGGCTGTACTTGAGAGTATTTAATACTCCTAGAGCTTCCATGGGTAATGGTAGAGCTGTCATGGGTAATGATAAGAGCTTCCATGGGTAATGGTAGTCCTGCACTGTGGCCTTTCTCACAATGTCTTGCCAGGCTCCGCATCGCATATGGGTGCTCAAACTAAAAGTCTATATCAGGCCCTGTGAAACTGCATATGCCTCACTAAAATTAAACTGATATTTCGATATTTTCAGCGGCCCAGATGACTACTCTTGCGAGTAGGCCTGATAATGGGCGAAACCAACAGTTTCAGTTTTCAGCCCACCCACAGGTGATTTGAGACCTTGCACCGGGCTGGAGGAAATTACACTACATGTATTTACAGCTTCTAAAGTTAACACTCTGAAGCACAGATTTTCACACCATGCATACTCCAGGTCAGTTGTTACAGTTCTTTGTGAACCACAGGAGAGCAGCTTGCGATCTCTTCTTTGACGAAGGTCCTTTCTCAATGATAGAGTAAAGAGAGGAGATGACGCTGTGTATCTATTCCTTTTCATTCAGGCCGACTGGAGCTTTGGTGTGCAGCTGGTAAATCCAGTGGACTTCGCGTTGCCGACACAAAGTGGTGCGGGAGTCTAATGACGGATCTGTCTTCAGTACTTCAATAATCTGGTAACTGATGTTGTTGACAGAGTGTCCCGGAGACCAGAAATGTCTTGGTGCCGGATTGTCACTACGGTTCCGTGTATCGTTGAAGGTTCACTTCTCACCCTACCAATTTATTGCCTTGTGTTATTTTTTAGGGTCTTTTGCCAATCTCCCCTTGGAGTTTTGGCCTAGCGGCCAACCCCCCGGTCCTTTCTATACCTTAACGGCCAACCCGCCGACCCTCTGGTCTACCCGACGGCCAACCTAACAACCAGCCGACCCCAACGGCCAACCATTTGTTTACAACAGCCTACCAACGGCCAACCATTGACCACAACGGCCAACCTCTCCAGCATATATATAGCTGTGCTTTTGACCCTTCTCCTTAGCCTCTGATGAGAACCAACAGTTCGAAACCGGTCAGGCATTTACACCCACGTTTACCCCGTGCTGCCATCTTGTTCTGGTTGACTACTCTCTCCGAACCAGTCCTTTCTCAATGATGTCTAACACCATAATAGCAGCTTCTGGGATTCTTGTACCTGCAACATATACAATAGAAAGACTAATGTAGTTGAGGGCTATCAAGAGAAGTTTATGAAACATGGTCGAACCCTTTTGGGGGTTGCAATTATTCATAGAGGGGTGGTAGAATACATGTACATCCCTGGACAGTTTCAAAGGACGCCTGCGTGAAGATGGGTACAACAAGAGTTGTCACCCATGCTTCACGAGTTCAACAGGACATCTCCGGTGGCTCCAGTACTGAAAGTGATTTTTTTTCAGCTGTCAATCCATTTATACAAGGCATCCGAACCAGTCCAGAGGTTCAAAAGAGTGATAAAGACCTAAAGAATTCTTCTGAAACATTCAAAGAGCCACGGCATAAAGGGAAATTTATTTATTTTTGCATTTCTTGCTGCTGCCTATACTTACAACATTATGGTGAGTTAAAGTTACTCGTGGTGCGCATTGCACGATGGGAAGGAAACATGGCCGATTTCCCAACTGTCCAACGATCTATTATACCAACATTACAGGCTACACACAAATTTCAACTTCCTGCCAAGATATATTGGATAAATAATCTTGAATGCAATATAGGTTGGACATTGTGGGTGAGGGTTAGTTTTTGAGATAGGATATGGAACCATACTCCTGAGGATAGTGTAAGCTCCTGGAATATATGAGGGTATGGGGTCGGGCGAGGCTGGGTTTAGGAGATAGAGGGTGGGGCTTGATTCCCGGGGTGGGGACATGTTCCCGAGGGTAGTGTAAGCTCCTGGAATATATGAGGGTATGAGGTCGGGCGGGGCTTGATTAAGGAGATAGAGGATGGGGCTCAATGCCCTGCGGGTGAAGACATGTTCCCGAGGGTAGTGGATGGGTTGAATAAATGTAGCATGGTTTAGGCCCCAGGAATATACGAGGGTAGGAGGTCGGACGAGGCTTAGTTTAGGAGAAGAATGGATGGGGCTTGGTGCCCCGGGGTGGGGATGTTCTCGAGGGTAATGCACGAGTTGAATAAGTGTAACATGATGTAAGCTCCTGGAATATATGAGGGTTGGGGGGTCGAGTGTGGCTTAGTTCAGGAGACAGAGGCAGGCCGAGGAGCTGTGGACAGTGGACAGGGACAGGAACAGGTACAGAGACATCGTTTAGATCCCTATTTTGAGCTTTCCGCAGCTAAAGCTATGGGCTTGATAAGAACCAGAGATGAAGCTGTCCACAGGAGCATGTATATCCCACACTGCATTTCCACCATGTACATAGTATGAGCTCGACTGTATTTTATGGCCATCATGAAGTTGACCATTGACCTCCAAATGATTTGACCTCCTTGCAGTCACATGGTCAACATAATATTACAACTGTCAAGAATAGAGCATACATGTACCTCAAGATATCATTTTTCATGCACTGTGACATTGACCTCAAAATAAACAGGTTTCTTCAGGTCAACACAGTCAACACACCTGTTAAATTCCATGACGATTAGTGAAAGCATTTACTCAAGGTATCGCAGATGTCTGGACAAGCCTTAGCATTCCGGAGTGGTGCCACCTTTAGGTGGATCGGCGTGAAAAACAATCCCAATAGAGATGTTGGGGCGAGGTACCCACATACCAAATTTGAAAAGAATCCAATCAGTTTTCCAAAAGTTATTGCCCGGAAACAAAATTTTAACTTGGCCCTCAGGTGGCGCCACCTATAGGCGGATTAGCATGAAAAACAATCCCAAGTGAGATCTTGAGGTGAGGTACCCAAATAACACATTTGAAAAGAATCCGTTCAGTTTTTCAAAAGTTATTTTCCAGAAACGAAATTGTAACTTGGCCCCCAGGTGGTGCCACCTATACACGGATCAGTGTGGAAAATAATCCCAAGTAAGATCTTAGGATGAGATACCCACATACCAAATTATGAAAAGTATCTGTTCAGTTTTTTCCAAAGTTATTGTCTGGAAATGAAGTCGACGAACAGACAGACAGTCGGACCCCAATACTATAGTCCATCTTTAGCCCTTCGGGCGTCGGGGGAAAATAATGGACATCTGCATGGTTTTGGACCATTTTGTCAACTTCCTGTTCTAATAAATTTGAACAAACTGCTGATTTTTTGGTATTGAACTTCACTCTGTGATTGAATTATTGAACTTCACTCTGTGATTGAATTATTGAACTTCACTCTGTGATTGAATTATTGAACTTCACTCTGTGATTGAATTATTGAACTTCACTCTGTGATTGAATTATTGAGCTTCACTCTGTGATTGAATGATTGAATTTTTGTTTTAGAGGATTTACCAGATATTCTGACAGGTCTCAGGATCTGATGGTGATGGTAATGCAGGATTATCAATATTGCGATACTTGCAGTAAGTAGGGTATTATGGCAAGCCGTTTCAGTATTTAATCGGTTATTCCACATATGTTGAAAACTTTTGCACATATGTCAAAAAGTTTTTAACATATGTATAAAACTTTTCAACATATGTCTTAAAGTGCGAATTTATTCCACATATGTGTAAAAGTTTTATACATATGTTAAAAACTTTTTGACATATGTGCAAAAGTTTTCAACATATGTGGAATAGTTAATTTATTTAACATATGTGTAAAACTTTTCAACATATGCGTAAAACTTTTACACATATGTCTAAAAGTTTTACACATATGTCTAAAAGTTTTCGACATATGTTGAAAAAAAGGTTTTTGCACATATGTCTAAAACTTTTACACATATGTATGAAACTTTTCAACATAAGTGAAATAGTTATTTTATTTCATATATATGCAAAACTTTTCTACATATGTCTAAAAGTTGCAACCTCTGCCGTAGGCATCGACTGCTCCCTGGTATCATTTTGGCGCCTTTTCCTCCTGCAAACAAAGGAACAATCTTTCCACAATGATAACATATTCAGTACGGTTGACCTTGAAATGGCTGTAAGAGACTTGATTTTGTGTGTTTATTTATCTGTGACCCAGCTGATTACTCCTACACTCCCGTATTTCGATCCTGTATGTCAAATGTCTTGTTAATTCAGGCTTTGAAGTTTGCATGGACCCACCGTACTCTGTACCATATTTAGCTACCGCACACAGGGGCTTGTTGTTAGTAATAATTTAGGATCTTAATTTTCATATATACTCTCCTCGTACTCATATTAATGGAGTAGGATGAGAGTATATAAGAATATAATATCATAATTAATAACTGACCAACAACAAGCCCCTGTGCTATACCGCAGTTTGTACGATCTGCGTTAGCTACAGGAGTAGAGGTGCGTTTAAGGAAGATAGTCATGTATGGACCTTGAATCTAAGATAATATTATTATTATTATTATAAGCTTCCGTGTCCTCACTGTAGTTTCACATGTCTCGCATAGTCCGAGAGACGAAAAACAATCCCCGAAGGGACAGCGCCATTTTGAAATGGTCCTTAGATAACAAACATTCACGAGAGATTATACGACAGGGAGCAGTCCATTTCCTTTCCATTAACTCTTCTGGAATTTATTTAACATATGTACAAAACTTTTGCACATGTGAAAAAACACTTTATTTGACATATGTGTAAAAGTTTTGCACATATGTATAAAACTTTTCAACATATGTGAAATATTAAACATTTATAAATAATGTTGGTGTTTGTTACCAAATCAAACCTGTTATCACTTTAATGCCAATATCCTCCATTTGGAGATCTTCTGCAAACAAAATTATCTCCCTTGATCGCTGCGTCGATCGTCCGCCAGGTGGCGTGCACTCCGCGCATGTCCATCACTCTTTTCCCATGTTGAGCAAGACCTGTTTTGAGTCAAGGCCGAGCAAAGAGGGGAGGATGGGTTGGGCAAATCAACGTTGATAACAGGTTTGATTTGGTAACAAACACCAACATTATTTATAAATGTTTAATGTTTGTGTCCCAAATCTTCACCTATTATCACTTAAATGCCAGACTCCCAACAGAGGAGGTTGGGTAGCCGGCCTTGTGACTTGCTTTTGGATTAAGCGGAGCACGCCTTGTTCTGATTTTGTAAATCTAATATGCTTAATAATATCCTGATAATTCCCGTGTCGTATAGAAGCGTAGGGAGCCCAAGGTATTACAAGTAATGCGGCGAGAGGTGGACTCTGTTCCATCGTTTGCTCGCATACTTAGCTAGATAATCAGATGCCATCGTGATGTCTTGAAGTCCCTTTGTCTCTGGCATGGTATGTCTTCTATACTTACCGAATTGTCGGGATCTTGCTTACTTGATCGGTGCCCCCCCCTTTTTTGATAGGAGTGGTAGACTATACCCTAGGTTGTAGCTATAGGTCCAGTGTAGTCATCCTATCTGTCTGTACAGACATGTCTGAAGATAGCAATCAGTATGAGTTGAATTGATCGTCCAAGCGCAGGTGTCAACAGTATCGTTAAACGATAAGTTTTCCCCAAAGTGGCCCGGACGTCACACTGGCTCATCTTGTGAGACGATGTCTCCATAAAGGAGAAGGAGCGTTGATGGCGAGTTGGTTAACCCAGTCGGCAGTCTTCTTCAACCCAGACGGTGATCATGGACTAGTGATGTCCGCTGATGG
>JAVTVY010026516.1:0-113955 GCA_036873755.1 Hanleya hanleyi | reverse complement strand
GGCCTAGGGTATTGTAAATCCATCATGTACGGCTGTCCCGTGCATCACGTGTACGCCCGTACGTCCCGTTACAGAACCGCTTCATGCATGGCAACCAAACTTGTTACATCTATTTATCTTCACGTAAATCAGAAGCCTATCGAAAATGAGTCATCCCGGACAATATTTTGCAGAGTTATGCCCCTTTTTACAAATAAAAATTCATTTGTGATTTGTTATTGTGATAATTTCATAACTGTTCCATATACAACATCCTAACGTGATACAGTTGTTTCTCTTGACCTGAACTAGATGCCTATCGAAAATGAGTCGTGTCAGAAAGTATTTTGCAGAGTTATGCCCCTTGTCTAATAAAATCCGTTACCGCGATATCTACAGAACTGTTTCATGCATGGCAACCAAACTTGTTACATCTATTTATCTTCACGTAAATCAGAAGCCTATCGAAAATGAGTCATCTCGGACAATATTTTGCAGAGTTATGCCCCTTTTTACAAATAATAATCCATTTATGATTTGTTATTGTGATAATTTCATAACTGTTCCATATACAACATCCTAATGTGATACAGTTGTTTCTCTTGACCTGAACAAGATGCCTATCGAAAAGGAGTCGTGTCAGAAAGTATTTTGCAGAGTTATGCCCCTTGTCTAATAAAATCCGTTACCGCGATATCTACAGAACCGTTCCATGCATGGCAACCAAACTTGTTACATCTATTTATCTTCACGTAAATCAGAAGCCTATCGAAAATGAGTCATCTCGGACAATATTTTGCTGAGTTATGCCCCTTTTTACAAATAAAAATCCATTTCTGATTTATTGTGATAATTTCAGAACCGTTCCATATACAACATCCTAACGTGATACAGTTGTTTCTCTTGACCTGAACTAGATGCCTATCGAAAATGAGTCTTGTCAGAAAGTATTTTGCAGAGTTATGCCCTTTGTCTAATAAAATCCACTAATTCCTATGTTAAGTTTGCATATAATTTCTATATCATGTTTGTATACTATCACATTTATTTATTGATTGGATGACTGATTTATTGATATATTCTCTTACACAATGCGAAGAATGCCTGCAAATCTGTTTTGAAAATGACACTAGATGCCTATCAAAAATGAGTCGTGTCAGAAAGTATGCCCCTTGTCTAACAAAATCCACTAATTCCTATGTTAAGTTTGCATACAGGGGTAAAAGCGTTCGGTGTCCGGTTATTTTCGTTTAGTTTGACCTAACGAAACGCGAACGGAACGAAATGTAAACGCGTTTCAAACGCTTACCAAACGATTATAGTAAACGAAACGCTTTCAATATCGCTTAATTTTTATTTTATCAAAACGCGTTTCCCTCGTCAAACGCATTTGCTCTGATCGAAACGCGTTTATAAACGCGTTTGTGAATGCGTTTTATAAACGCGTTTCGAACGGGTTTCTCTTTTCGTTCGACTTTGTGCAAATTTGTGTTTCTATTTTGCAAACCAGGCCAGGAAGTCCACGTGTCGGGGCTTTCCCCAGCCGCTATTATAATCCCTGTGCTATAAATATATGTGGCATAACCTTTAATATACATGGGTAAACACGTTCTGTGTCCTGTAATTCGTTTCGTTTATATATTGCGCTAAGATTAAATCTTTTCGTTCACCAAGCGAAACAATATATGTCTTCCCGTACCAAGCGAAATGATTAGTCACGCATGTTATACTGAGCCGAAAAAGCGTTTCGCCTGACCTTGACTCCATGCAGCTTTTGACCAACACTCAGTCGCCGAACCGTTGTAGAAAGATTAAAAAAACAGACCAAATAATATTCTCGCCCGACGAAGCAACCGTGGTGTGGACGGTAATGCTTATTTAACAACAACAACAACAACAACAACAATAAAACGCGTTACGAAACGCGTTTCCAAAACGCGTTTCAAACGCAAGCTTAAATCTTTTCGTTCACCAAGCGAAGAAATATTTGTCTTCCCGTACCAAGCGAAATGATTAGTCAGGCGTGTGATACCGAACCGAAAAAGCATTTCGCCTGACCTTGACTCCATGTGGGTTTTGATCAACACTCAGTCGCCGAACCATTGCACAAATAAAAATAACAAACCAAATAGTATTCTCGCCCGACGAAGCAACCGTGGTGTGGACGGTGATGCTTATTTAACAACAACAACAATAAAACGCGTTCCGAAACGCGTTTACAAAAAGCGTTTCGAAACGCGTTTTCAAAACGCGTTTCAAACGCGTTCATAAACGCGTTCGAGAAACGCGTTTTAATCGAAACAAAAGATAAATGAACATACCGATGATCAAACGCGTTTGCGAGGTATAAACGCGTTCTTTGAGAAGCAAACTAAACGAATACAAAACGCGTTTAGAACGCTATTGAAACGCGTTTCAAACGATAATAGAACGATAATATACGTGAGAAACCGGACACCGAACGCTTTTACCCCTGTATTATTTCTATATCATGTTAGTATAGTATCACATATATTTATTGATTGGATGACTGATTTATTGATTTATTTTCTTAGACAATGCAAAGAATGCTTGCAAATCTGTTTTGAAAATGACAAACATGTGCCATTTAGTATACATGTACTGTATTTATCTAGCCATGTGTACTGTTGTTTTGGTGCGACATCGATACAGCTCTTTCAATTTATTTCAGAAACAAATTAATTTAAGGGGAGGAAAACTTTTCTTTTTTTTCAAAGAAAGTACACTTACAATACCAGGGGTAAATATTTCTTCCCAGGGGTAAATATTTCTTAAGAGACACCCTTACATTATAATAGCTGGGGTTCAGAGCCGAGGGGTTTCGATAGCGCAGCTTCATGTTAACCATAGGAGGACTGTAACAAGTACTGCCCTAACCGATCCAGACCACGAGTCACTGGGGTGCTATTTTAGAATATCGAGACTTCGCCTTAATGTTATAGTATGATACTTACACCATCACTGACCATGTGGTTTACTTTCACAGGTTATGCTCAGTGTGAGTTCAGTGGTTTGGATACAGAGCTGAGGATAACTCAGGTCAGAGGTGACAAGACTGGCTGGATCTATGTCCGTAACAACCAGGTTCTCAGAGCTGAAGTCGTGGAAGGGGTCAGGGGTCATATCAGGACGAACGTAAACATCCACGTTGATTCCGGAGCTACGTTACATGTCCCGCTGAACATGACAGTCGATGGCACGAAAATCGTTATGGCGGGCCAGATGACATTCAATAATCTGATCCTAGAGAATGGAGCAGATGTGTTTTTGAATGATACAGCTTATACCGGCATGTATGCCCAGGGCAGCTACACAGCCACAAGCTCCCCTGGTACTTTTTTCCTCAGTAATGTCATATTAAAGCGGGGTGCTGTGCTGAAGCCACAGACTGGTCTAAGGCTTCAAGTCGGGCTGTTGGAACTGAAACGATTCGTTGTACTCGAAGCTGATTTTTTCAATATCACTGCTGGCACTTTACTGTTAGAGAGAGGGGCTCAGCTGACAGTAGCTGGGAAGGCTAGTTCTGATAACCGAATGAATGGTACGGGCCAGTCACAGGATGGAGGGGGCCATGCTAGTGAAGGGGGTGTAGGATCTCACAGGATGTTAGACCAGGCTGCTAAACCATACGGTACCATATACAAACCTGTCCTCGCAGGATCCAGTGGTGGCTCAGGTGGACATGGAGGATCTTACATCTACCTCTTGGTGGATGACCTAATTCTTGACGGGACACTCAGCGCTGACGGAGAATCTTCGACCGTTGGTGGCGGTGGCAGCGGTGGGAGCATATATATCCAGTGTGATGTGAGACTCAGTGGATTAGGGGCAGTCACTGCCTCAGGAGGTAACACCAGCCTCAGTACAGGCGGTGGTGGGAGCGGTGGCCGCATTGCTGTCGTTAGTGCTAAAGTTCTGTTCGAAGAGCTGCTGACGTACAGAGCTAAAGGTGGAGAATCAACACCAGATAATGAGAAAGGGAAAGGTGGCCCTGGCACGGTGTACCTCAAGACAGGCAAAGCCCGTGCTGTGACGCATAGGCTGACAGTGGACAACAGTAATGGACAAAGAAACCATTACCTGACCTTGGCAGAGTCAGAAGCAGATATTAACTTTGACTGCGTGAACATCTACAGCTTTGCTAAGCTTCAGCTCATCAGTGATGGCCTTCGACGCTCTCTGAACATTAAAAAAATTGTTGGTGATGGAACCGGCCTTCTTCGCATTCAAAGGAACCAGACGGGAACACTGGAACGGTATTTGTCCGGAAATGAAACAAATTCAAAACTGGAGATTAATTTGGAGCTTCACGATGGTGGAGAGTTCATCCTGTCCGAAACGACAACAATATTGGGTCGAGGCCAAGTAGCGCTAGACTTGGATGGCACGATGAGAGGTGTCCTTAACCTGATCATTGCTTCTGGACGCAAAATGAGAATTGGCGACAACGCCCGCATAGTCCCGTTCAAGGAAACTGACCTCAGCAGACAGGCACCAGTGTCTTTTGGTCTGCTTCAACTGGATCCTGGCAGTCTCGTAGAGTATGACCCAAATACTGGCTCACAGATGATTGTAGGGGAACTCAATGTGAAATTCAGGGCTAAAATATCGGCTGATCTCTTCAACATTACATGCTCGACTATCCATATTGAATTGGATGCAGTATTCTCCAGTTCCAGTAGAGAGCGACTACATTCAACAATGATGGATGTGACCCAAGGTTCAGGGAGCGCTGTTGCTGGGAGTAATGGCGGTGCTGGACATGGCGGACTGGGTGGGAATGCTAACGGTGATCCACTGGCAGCAGGTGAACCATATGACTCCATTTACCAGCCCCTTCTTCCTGGTAGCCGTGGCATGCAGTCAAGCTCTACTGGCAGAGGAGGCGGTACTATCTACCTCAACATTGGTAGCATGCTAATTAACGACGGTGAAATTTCAGTCGACGGGGAAGATTCTGCAACTGGTGGTGGGAGCGGTGGAAGCATATTCATAGAAACATCAGGTATTGAGGGTTACGGGAAGATATCCAGTGTCGGTGGAAAGGGGAGAGGAAGCAGCGGCGGTGGCTCCGGGGGAAGAATTGCTATAAATTCTACATCACCCAGCTTATACGAGGGAGACTATCTCGGCTTCGGCGGAGTCTCTGACAGCTTTTCAAATTCTGGTGGAGGGGGTACAGTGTACTTGGAGGAATTGCGCAACAGCTTCCCATACAGACAGCTACGTGTAGACAATATGGACCTCCCTCATGACAAGTATGCCACGATCAAGGAGAACGACAGGGACAAATTCTTCTTTGATGAGGTACATCTTATGAGACAGGCATCTCTTCATGTCGCAGATACAAACCGCTCAATCTTGGTGGACATCCGCAAAATATTTGGTGACCGTACTGGAATGTTTCATGTGCACAAACAGCAGCGGCTTGTAGCAGAGTATGAAGAGGGCGGTCATCGGGCCTTCACCTCCGGTGTGAGCGTTACAGTAGATGCTGAAGGGGAGGCGATATTCCCATCCATAACGTACATATATGGTAAAGGTGTCCAGCTTCAAGGATATTTGGAGATCCGGTCATTAGGCTTGTACGGAAGGGTGACCGGAATATCAAATTTGGTAATTGGCAGTCACAGTGTGGTGTATTTGGAGAAGACTGGTCACACGGCCATGTTGGACAATGGCACAGACTCGTATATCTACAAGGATATTCCTGGACAAGTCCGATTTGGTACCCTAGACCTGAGAGGTGCATCTATTCTTATGACGGAGCCAAATCTCCCACTGTTCATTCGCACAGGAAGAACAGACATTCGGTACCAGGCATCGATGTCAGCAGAAACCGTCACTTTATCCAGCAGTGTTGTCAATTTGGAAGCTGGTGCTAACATTTCAACATCACCGACTGACCGCCTGTATGACACACTGGACTCTCCACTGGGTGCGGGTGTGTCTGTGCAGCCAGGAATTGCTTCTGCCACGGGTGCTGGTCATGGCAGCCAAGGAGGAGAAGTCTATTCTAACTTGAAGATTCTGCAGGTCAATGGAGGAGAGTATTACGGATCACTGTATAATCCCATGGAAAGGGGAAGTCGGGGAGGGAGCAATGGTGGGCAAACTGGAGGTCGAGGTGGGGGAGTGATTCTCTTGAACATCACCCGGCGTATTCTGGTTGATGGTATACTGACATGTGATGGTGAAGCGGGAATTTCAAACTCAGGTGGTGGTAGTGGTGGGAGCGTTTTGATAAAAGCCGGCGAGATAGAGGGCCATGGCGAAATCAGGTCTTCAGGGGGAAATGGTGGCAGAGCTGGATCAGGAGGAAGAGTGGCTGTTTATGTCTCCACAAAGACTAATTTCAATGGAGACTTTGCCACAAGAGGTGGAGCTGGCGATGGCAATTACAAATCTGATGGTGGGCCTGGCTCGCTTTATCTGGAAGACATTCGCTATACAAGGCCATACAAGCAATTGAGAATCGACAATGCAGGGCAACACTGGGATCAGTATTATATTCTAGATGAACAAGACATGCAGGATTATTTTTTCCATGAGATCCACGTCCTTAGAAATGCATCCTTGATGCTGAAGAAGTTGGACAGGCTGCCAAGCTCATTAACCACCCCAAAGATTGTAGGCGACAAATCTGGAAGAATTCACATCAATGCTAATCAGTCCTGCAACTTGGATCTGGGTCAACCTGTTACGAAGACACCAGTGAATCTGTGGATCGATGAGGGTGGGCAAGCATACCTGGCGTCTCTCGTTTACATACTGGGTACAGGAGAAGTGGCCTTCAAATGGAATGGGGAAATCATAGGGGTCCGCCACATGCGTATTGTACCGGGAAGAAAAACCGTCATCGGACAGCACGCCCAAACCAGCCTGATTCAAGATGGTAACTACATGCAAGGGATTCCAGGCTTGTTCCGCTTTGCCTCATTTGAGCTGGGTGCTGAGTCTGTGCTAGAACTGCCTCAACAACTGGGACTGAACTTAACAGTTGGACTACTGGTGGGTACCAGAGATACTTTATAATTCCCATCCTTTATTTTCTAGCTATGGACTTTTACCTGTTAAAGAAAATCCTATTAAACCAACCTCCAATAAAATTGTTGAGTGTGATGTAGTAAATCTGAAAAAGGAATACATTTTCATGGTTGCTCAATATTTGAACATGTATTCATGACATTTTGGTGCAGACTTTTACAGCATTATCAAGCATTACTAATATAACTGCTATTCCTTGTTCACATATCTTTACATTATTTAGTGTGAAATTGTGTAGCTGTATCTTGCTTGATTCCAGCAGAGATTTAAATTTGTAATTTTATAATTTTCGACCTGCAGGATTTGAAGTACGGATCTAGTCTCTATGCTAAGCATTTTAAAGTGCAGGCATCGAACTTCATGCTGGAGCCTCATGCCTTGATGCAGTGTAGCGGTAGAGGGTTTGTATCCGGAGGTCCAGGCTATGGTTCTAGACCCGGGGCTGGCGGAGGATATGGCTCAGTCGGAGGGAATGGTGAGTGATGTATATGTCAGGGTGAGGGTTCATAGTACTGTGAAACCTTTGAATACTGACACCTGGGTAAACCAACCAACCTCTAAATACTGACATTATCTATGGTCCCAATACTTAATTTATGGTATTTTGAACCTTGATATAAAACCAGAACCCTTAAAAACTGACACTACAAATACAATCGGGTCCCAGGCATGGTCGGTTCACAATTCTGTAACAAATGCTTAAGCATATATCCAAACAGAGTTATTATATACATGGATATGCAAATTTCTGCTTCAAGAGATGACTACAAACTTGAATTCAAGACATATAGTATTTCTCAAAGCAATGTTGATATTGCAAAATGTGGCTGATGTGGCCTTGTTTTGGTGACCAGCGAGACCTGTAGATATCAGTGACCAGGAAACAGCATTGGGAATGTGTTCCTGATTTGTTACCGTATGTCGCATAATAATGCAATAATTCATTCCTCATTATGACCATTATCAGGCTAGAGAGAACTACCTCTCTAAAATGGAGGTAAAAAAGGTAGTTTTTGCTTAGTAACGTTTGGTTTATTTATCATAATACTTCAAAATCTTCAGATGACTTAGTTTACATATTACTACATGTCGTAACAGTGATTTTCCAATGAAAATGGCACAGTCTTACTTTCAATAGAGAACAAAACAAGTCTATTATATGCAGATCAGACAGAAGACAATTAATACCATTCAGCTGTTCGGGTAGTCACTTGCGCATGCCCAGTGAAGAGCTTGGAGCTCGGGTCTGTTGACTTTCGGTTTGATACTGCCTGTCAGATGCAATGCGACTGAATATAAACATGCGATTTGAGCTGCTGTTCCTTCAAATTATATAGCCAAAATTGTGCATATGTTGGAAAGCTACAGTGGCTATCATGTCTAAAAGAATTGTAGCTTTGCAACCTGTAGTATAAATTCTGGATTTTTGAGAAGCGGTTCAGCCCTATGCATAACATTATTTGGTAGCCACCGGATGTCAACAGATCCGAGCTCCAAGCTCTTCACTGGGCATGTGCAAGTGACTATCCGAACAACTGAATCTGATGTCCATGGTCGCCTATATATGATGGATGTATCTTTATATAGTTTGATATATTCTTGACTTTATTGGGCAAAACCAACCTTTTTGTCGGGTTTACCAAGGGTAAACCCTACATTAGTATCACTCTTCAGTTTTTACCCCTCGGCCAAAATTTGGCCGAAGGGTATTGTCGTCGTCATGTACGTCTGTCCGTCTGTCTTGCCGTCCGTCCGTCCGTCCGTCACACCTTTCTCGTTACCAAGATATCTTCAGAACGACTTACCCTAGGCACACCAAACTTGCAGTGCACATCCGTATGCGCGTGACGCAGAACCCTATTGAATCTGGACCTGATTGGTTGGAAACTTTGGCGGCCATCTTTAATTTATGCGAAACCATCACAGCTTTCTCGTTACCAAGATATCTTTAGAACGACTTACCCTAGGCACACCAAACTTGCACTGCACATCCATATGCTCATGACCCAGAACCCTATTGAATCTGGACCTGATTGGTTGGAAACTTTGGCGGCCATATTTAATTTATGCGAAATCATTAATCTTGTGTATCTTAGGTACCATTTCACTGTTCCGTGTGTGAACTTGGTATAGATCATCGATGCATCAAGAAACTTCAAAGGAATGACCAAACCAGTTTCCCTGATTCGGTGGAAACCTTGGCGGCCATCTTTAATTTATGCAAAATCTTTAATGATATATATCTTTGATACCATTCAAGTGTTCTATACGAAACTTGGTATACAGCATCGATGTATCAAGAGACCTGCAATGTATAACCACATCAGTTCCTCTGAGTGGCAGGAAGGATGGGCGGCCATCTTTAATTTATGCGAAATCATTAATGATCTCTATCTCTGATACCGTTCGAGTGCTCGATGTAAAATTTGGCATATATCATCGATGCATCAATAGACTTGCGATAAATGGCAGTTCTGGTGTTTCTGATTGGGCGGAAACCTTGGTGGCCATCTTTAATTTATGCAAAATCTTTGATGATGTATATCTTTGATACCATTTCAGTGTTCTATATGAAACTTGGTATACAGCATCCATGTATCAAGACACTTGCAATGAATAACCACATCAGTTTCTCTTGAGTGGTGGGAAGGATGGGCGGCCATCTTTAATTTATGCGAAATCATTAATGATCTCTATCTCTGATAATTTTCAAATGCTCTATGACAAAATTTGGTATACATCATCGATGCATCAACAGACTTATGTAATGAATACCGACTTCTCTGATTGGACATAAACCTTAGAGGCCATTTCTAATGGCAAATTTTTTCATAATCTGTATATTTGTCACTTGACTGCTTGGTGTTCCTGAAGTCTTGCTTCAAATTGAATACATTATGAATGGCTGGCGCCCAGAGCCGAGGGGTTTTCAGATGCGCAGCTTCGTATTCTTTTTTCTTCTGCACATGTGTAGTTTTGATCTCCTGCCCGGAGACTGTTCTCATTTGATGCCCCTTACAACATTCATAAAAAAGTATCGTTCTTCTGTCTGAAAGTCATAAACATATTTTCAATGCACGGTAGCTTGTGCATTTAACTTGATAATGTGAACATTATCGCAGTAAAGTTGATCTTTCCAATTTCTTTTAAAATTTGCCTTTCCATTCTATTTTATCCGGTATCATTTGTTACGGCGGGAAGGGTCATTCTCCACGGTCCATTCTCCACACCCGATGTTGATCAGATCTATCGTTGTTCAGATCAGACAGTTCGTCTTTGAGCAGTGATTGTGGTTAAGTTTATTATTTATCACAGATGAGTTCTTTTCAAAAGCTTACTTCTCTATAATGTAGACAAATTCGCAATTATCTGATAATCAAAGTTGTGCGTCAACAACCTGACTGTGTGGGGAGTGATAGCACACCGACAGGGGCTGAAGCAATATTGAGTTGATCTATTTTGCTGAAAACGGGAGTTGAAACAGGTATTGAAAACAGGAGTTTGAAACAGGTGTTGAAACAGGTATTGAACTGAAAGAAAAAATTTGAACCATACACAGTAAACTACTGCATATAACAAAATGGGAGTTTCTTTTAACAGTATAGACTTTGCATCGGCAAACATAATATTATTTGCCACTCTATACAAAGTAAGTTATCACAGCTTATGCTTCCAATTATCTATGCATTTCTACATTACTATATCTTAAACGCCACAGTGAATACAATTCAAGTAAACCCGACATCAGTACTTTAAGTACTTTGATTTACCTTCATTTCAAAGAGGTAGTCATCCCTAACATGATTATAACTGTGGTAAGTTCTCTAATAAATTCAATGACAGGAACGGATGGATCTGTGGGAGGCCAGCCATATGGATCACTGTATGAGCCAGTTATCCCTGGCAGTGCTGGAGGTGCAAGAACTGGGGGTGCAGGTGGTGGCCCAGGCGGAGGAGTGGTGCGGATTATTGTCGGCTCTGTATTCTTATTGGACGGTGAAATAGAGGCAGATGGCCATGATGGTCAGACACAGTCAGGTGGTGGGACTGGAGGAGCTGTTTGGGTTACAGCAGGTAATTTGTGTTTTCCTTCAAGATATTATAGTAATTTTAGCTTGTCTCTGGACTCCCATTCCCTGACCATTACTATTCTTGACAATATTTCAGCCATTTGAATGATTTTTCAACTTTGCAGAAGAAACAAAGAATCCGAGAAAACATCAACACCTGGATGCAATTTTGAATTTACTCATGTGGTTATGCCTCAAAAGGCTCGAATGTGCCAGATATGATCATCTTAGAAGCCGAGAAAGAGTAGCTACTTAAATTTGTTCTGTGTTCCAGAACTGTGGAACATTCACAATTATGTCTGAAGATGAAATAATTATTCAATCATTCATGCTTTGTTAACGTTTGATGAGAAAGAGAAGTTTACCATTCAATTTCTTGGATCATTATTCATAGGGGACATGCGGGGCCATGGTAAGGTCAGTGCCATTGGAGGATCTGGTGATGGAGGAGCAGGAGGGGGTGCTGGTGGGAGAATCGCCATGTACTCTGTGTTTGATAACCAGTACAGGGGTCATCTTCAGGCACACGGCTCCCCAGAAACAGGCAGTGGTGACATGGGAGGACCTGGGTCTGTTCTTATGGAGGACCAACTGGACGACGTCACATGGCAGACGCGACTGTACGTTGATGGACGTGGCTTGGTGCCACCTAAGCCTCTCATTGTTGACGAGATCCACCCCAGAATCCTGAGAGATCTGGCAGTGTATGAGAACAGTGCTCATCTTCACTTTGACCATATCATGCTGCTGAATAAGGTTTGTAATTTAGAATACTCTTTACTGTTACTGTTTGGGGTGCACATGTAGTGTTTCTGAAGTAACTTTGAAGTATGGGTATTATAATTTCCAGATTTGTAGTAGCTTTAAAAAAGCATTATGTTGGCATATGTCAATTATGTCAATGAGTTAATGCAAATGCACTGCACTGATGTGTACTTTTCAGTGTAGTGTAACCTCCGGCTGTCAGTATCCTGAAGCTTGTCTGGAGTGTGTTTGAATTGTTTATTCTAGAGAAATGGTAGAAATACGATTAGGCTCATGAAGATGCTCCATTTATCACACAACTCGTCGGTGAAATTTAAAGGCGGAATTGCAGTGGCTTTTAACACAGTTTCAAGACCTTCACATTTTACCCATAAATTCCTGCTACTTTCTAGTTCCTATCATCAGCATGTACTAGAATGTAAGTGATAGACCTTACCAATGATATATGTATCATTTTAGTGGCTGAGATTCTGAGCTGTTCACATTAGTTGATTATCTTATTCATTGTTTGACATTCTCTATAACAGGCCATGTTAGAACTGCCTACCGCCAATACTGAGATCAACTCTATAAACCTGAAGCTTGTCCTCGGTGATAGATCCGGTTATGTCCACATTCAGCCCGGACAGAAATTCTTCATCGAGTTTGCAGAATTCAGCACGATACGGTCATCTCCACCAGTCAATTTCATTGTGGACTTTGGTGGAGAGATTTGGTTATCTGCGGACTTCCGTCTCATTGGGACTCACACTCCAGCCATGATGCTGCAGGGACATATCGCAGGGGTATATAACCTAACGGCAGAGGAAGAGCGTGAGTTTTGGGTCAGCGACACAGCAAGCAATGCCAGGCTGGTGGACGGAGATTACGTTACCTCCGAAAATGGTATGTCTTGTCCAGAACAAAGTGGATATTATGGAATGTGGGACATTTTCTGAGCAAGTTGTACTCCTTGGGTTCAAGATGACTTTATTGACTTTTCCCATTTCAGAAATCCTCTAACGAAATTCATCCAAGTTGTTGAAAACATTTATGTAAGATAGGCATATCTCACCAACATCAGCATTGGCCAGCAGTTTTTATTTCAAATAATAAAAAATAAAGCTTTGAAGGTAAGATTGTAGGAATGTTTTATATGCCCATATTCTGACAACTTTGAGATTACTGTGATATTTATCGTGGCCTGATTGACTGTCATTTCAGGTTCGCTGTTCTTCAGTCAACTGGTAATGGCTGCCAAAAGTAAAATGATCCACAAAACAGACCTCAATCTGTCAGTCTCGGACATATTGATGCATTACGCATCTGTGATGAGTGGCGACACAGTCACTATTGGAGCAGGCAGCATCCACCTCGAGGGAGACGCCCGCATAGATGCCAGTACACGTGGCACAGTCATTGGACACGATCAGGGTCAAGGTCATCTGAATGGAGATGGTGTTGGCATTGGTGGTGGTCATGGAGGTTATGGTGGAGGAGCAGACAAAGACAATTTCACTTCGGGTAAATTTAATATGGACGAGATTAGAAAATGTAGTCATACAAGGCATGAGAGGATGTCATAGCTCACATATTTAAGCAAGAAGCCATTTGTTTACATTGGCAGCCATTGTATCGGTTTTGTCTTTTGTTGGCAAATGCCTCTGTAACGTCAGACAGTACACCTTCAGCATGTTCAGGGTCTCTCGATTTTGCAGTATTTGAAATTACTCTAAGACATTTTGTCAAGCACTGCCCGGTACCTATACCCTTGGTGCGACCATTTCATGGTATGATGTATGCTATCACAGTTAACCTGCCACAAGATCCCCATGGGGATGTTCCTGAACAGTTCAGATAAATTATTTCCATGTGTAACACCTTGACTTCATATTGATTACACTGGACATGCTGTATTAACGTCTGTCCCTTGTCTTTGGCTAAAACACTGAAGCACTCTATATACCATCTTTCTTGTGTGTTATTTGTTCTTGTGTAGACAAAAAGCTTAATTCTGGATGGTCCTGCAGTTAGCTAAAAGTTGTGGAGAAATATGTAGGCTTGTATATTCAGTAATTATATTCGGAAACAATGATTGGATAGATATTTTTCCTATTTTCCTCACAAACCATTAAAACTGGAGGATTTGTTTTCAAATTTGAATTGACCAATCAAAACTGAAAGATATCCCATGATGCACTGGAGTTACTATTATAATCCATTGATTTACTCTATCTGTTCTACATTGACAGGACTTCCGTATGGTTCCTACATCAAACCCGAACATGCTGGTAGTAGAGGTGGTGGTGTGAGTGGAGGGAAGGGCGGGGGAATCGTCCGCCTTGATATCAACCGCTTCATCCACATTGACGGTAACATTGCGAGCAAGGGAGGTAATGCAACTGGACAAAATGATGGCGGGGGAAGTGGAGGCAGTGTATACATAAAAACAACCAACTTCTCAGGACATGGCCTTGTCAGCGTTGAAGGTGGACGAGGCATAAACCAAGGTTTCGGCGGATCTGGCGGGAGGATTGCCATACACACAGCCTGGCTTAGAGAATACAGTGGTGATTATGTGGCTTATGGAGGATTTTCTGGGAGTGACCGAGATATCAAGGATAAAGGCAATGGTGCTGCGGGGACAGTGTTCTACACAGATTCCAACAAAGGAATGAGCTTCCGAGAGTACGAGAACACAACAGATGGTCTTGTCTACCAGGATGATTTCACGATGCTCTATCTGAACAATGATAACAGGAATGATAAACTACCAACTGTCATTAACAGTGAAACAGGGAATAGTATTCTCTTCAATGAAGTGGAGGCTTTGAATCACGTAGTTCTTGAACTTTCTGGAGCAGACGAGGCGATAATTCACAAATTCAGTGGCGACCGTACTGGACTAATGTACATTAAGCCTGATCAGAAACTCTATGTCGAGTACGTAGCCTCAAAATCAGGCTACACTGTAGCTCCTGTCAGTTACATGATTGAGAAAGGTGCTGAAGTCCTGTACCCTTCGACTGTCATCATGCTGGGGACCAGGTCCGAGCTGAAAGGTCTTGTCGTCGGTATCCATAATTTGACAGTAGCTGAAGGAGCTCGTGCCGTTTTCTACTCCTCGGTCCAGACAGCTCTAATTGAGAACGGGACATACACTCATCACACGGCACCCGGGAACATCAGTATCAGTATGTTGACTGTCCAGAGAGGTTCCCTGGTACAGCTAGCTCAAGTGGAAGAAGAATTGTCATTGACGGTGGACAAGTTCGCTATTAAATTCCAAGGACAGACAGACATTAACTGGGGTGTGATCTATAGTGACGAAATTGTGATTGAGAGTGAAGGACTGCTGAATCTACGCCACCAGGGATTCCAATCAGAGGCTGGTCCAGGCAGGGGTAGAACAGCTTCTGGCAATGTGGGGTACGGAGCAGCTTACGGTGGACATGGGGGAGCACCAAGACCTTACCAAGGTGGCACTCCATATGGATCGGTGTATAACCCACTACTCCCAGGTAGCGGAGGAGGGAATGGTGGTGGTCAAGGCGGAAAAGGAGGTGGCTACATTCAGATATTTAGCGGCAGGCTTTTCTGGCTGGATGGACTTGTCTCCCTTGTAGGCGAGAACGGCATTGGAGTTAGTGCCGGTGGTGGCAGTGGCGGAGCTTGCATCATCAAGACTCTGCATTTCCGAGGCTATGGTACGGTGGATTCCAGTGGGGGGAGTGGATCCTCTCAGGGACATGGTGGAGGTGGCGGAGGCGGCAGGGTATCCGTCCGGATCGGATTTGCCAACACATTCAGCGGGCGACTGCGAGTGGTTGGGGGTACTGGAACCCATGATCTTCCATCTGGAGCTGCAGGTACAGTGTATATAGAGGAGACTAACCGAGGCCCACAATATGCAGACATTAAGTATGATGCAGAGACCAACTCGACCTACACAAGAGGGACACATATGAGGCTAGAAGTGGACAATGAAGACCAGGATGCAGCTCTGTATCAGAACCATAATGTGCCATGGCTGTACACAATGATAAATGAAGACAGCACAGAGTACGAGTTCAATGAAGCTGTACTGAACCGACATGCCAACTTGATGTTTGATTATCCAGTTAGTGGGACCATGACCAATGTTACAGTGGTTATTCACAGGTTTCTGGGAGACCGGACCGGTTTAGTGCATCTGCGGAATGACCAGACCCTGTATGTAGAGGTGGTCGAGTCAGTGAGCAATGAGACCATTGCTCCGTGTAGTTACAGGATTGATCCTGGGGCTGAGATTATTTTTCCAGAGACAGTCAACATCCTGGGTACCCGTTCCTGGTTGGGGGGACGGATAACTGGTGTCCAGCACTTGATCATCGCTGATGGCGGAGATGTCATTTTCATGTCGACAGCCCAGACAGCATTGAAAGAGAATGGCACATACTCCGTAATCACACCAGAAGGGAATTTCACCTTTGCGACAGTCACCGTTGAAAGAAATTCGAGGGCTGAATTCAAAGATATCAACCACACGATGAGCATAACATCTGCTATAATCCTTGTCAAGTATCAAGGTCTTCTGACAATGAATGATGTGGAGCTGTTCTCAACAAATGCTATTGTGGAAAGCCAGGGTGCATTTCATTTAGACTGTGCTGGGCACGAGGCAGAAACAGGACCTGGAGCAGGTGGTACAATCACAGACCAGCTGGGGCTTGGAGCGGGCCATGGTGGACAAGGTGGTGGGCCAGGCTCAGTGTATGGAGGCATCTCTTACAACTCGGTGTTCAGACCACTGGAATTTGGCAGTGGAGGAGGCAATGGTCAAGGAACAGGAGGCTCTGGAGGAGGGCGTTTGATATGGAATGTGGCAGAGAAAATAGAAATGGATGGCTTGTTGTTCCTGAGTGGATGTGAAGGTGCTGGAATTGATTCTGGTGGTGGAAGTGGAGGATCTGTCCTGATCAAGACAACAAATATGACCGGGCATGGGGTGATCTCTGTGAAAGGTGGATCTGGAGCAGGGCGAGGGGGTGGAGGGGCTGGTGGTAGAGTGGCTATACACTGTAGGTGGCGCTATCAGTATGGTGGCAAATTTGAGAATTATGGGGGCTACAGTTCAGGCCAGTGGTTGAAGTCTCACTGTGGAGCCGCAGGAACAACATACAAGGAGGAGAACTTCAGAGAACTGGAGTACAGATTCAAGAAATACGACAAGTTTTTGAATACAACTTTCCTGGCTGTAGATCATACATATGTTCACTCAGACAATGACATGAGACAAAGTCCAGCAGCAACTCTCCTCATGGAGCTGAACAGAAATGAGTACGAGTTCGATGAAATGGAACTAACAGGAACTTCTCGTATGTTGATTTACCATCCAGACAATGAGACTGCTGTCTCCGTCACAGTTCATCGCTTTATTGGGGACCGAACTGGACAGTTGCATCTGCGAGAAAGCCAAACCATCTTTGTGGAGGTGGTAGAATCTGTAACAAACAGGACTGAAGCTCCATGTAGCTATATCATAGATGATAACGCTGAGATTGTTCTGCCAGCAGAGACTCATTTTCATGGTGCTAATGGTACGATTGCCGGAAGGATAACAGGTGTCCATCATCTGTTTGTTGAAGATGGGGCTTTCCTGGAGTTCCTGTCCACCGCTGACACCGCTCTGACCGAAAATGGCTCCTACATCAGGATCACTCCCGAGGGGAACTTTTCCTTTGACACCATCACTGTCAAGAAAGGAGGACTGGTTGGATTCAGAAAAATCACCAACGCGATGAAGATCGAAAGCAGTGAGTTCAAAGTGAAATATTTCGGCCAAATCTACATGAATGATGCGGAGGTGTTTTCAACATATGCCTGGATTGAGAGCCAGGGTATATTCCATCTGAATGGAGTTGGGTACCAGCAGGAGGCTGGCCCAGGATCTGGGCGTACTGAAGCAGGAGTTGGGTATGGTGCCAGCCATGGTGGTTTTGGTGGTGGACCAGATGTCGAGTTGTCAACTCATCCTTATGGTTCAGTGTACAGTCCGCATCAACCCGGCAGTGGTGGAGGTAGCGGTAATGGCACCGGGGGTTCTGGGGGAGGGGTTCTCCACTGGACGGTCAGCCATTACATTGAACTGAATGGGCTTTTAGCTCTACAGGGTGATGATGGGGAAGGGTACAATGCAGGCGGGGGGAGTGGGGGTAGTCTTTTGATAGAGACGACCAACATGACTGGTCATGGTGAGGTCAATGTAGAAGGGGGTCATGGGTCAGGTCAGGGTGGCGGAGGATCTGGCGGGCGGACTGGTGTTCACTGTCGGTGGCGTTACTCATTTGGTGGTAGATACACTGATAATGGTGGCAGAGGTGGACCAGGCTATGAGTTAGATCATGGCGGTGCTGCCGGAACATCTTACTTAGAAAACAACCTCCGACCTCTGGAATATAGGATACTGAAATACACGAAAGGAACCAACCAGACATACTTCCAAGTGGATTTCCGCTACGTGCATGTGGACAATGAGGGAATGCTTGTGCCAGTAGCGACTATGCTAATGGAAAACCAAACCACAGCATATGAATTTGATGAAATGGAGTTGGGAGGACACTCGCGTTTAATATTTTATCACCCTGAACATTCTGTTGTTAAAGTAACGGTTCACCGATTCCTTGGAGACAGAACAGGTCGAGCTCATCTGAGGAAGGATCAGATTGTATACGTAGAGGTTGTGGAATCAGTCAGCAACATGACCGAAGCTCCTTGCAGTTTCATTATCGATTATGGAGCGGAAATTGTTTTACCAACTGAGGTTCATTTGCACGGCATCAACACCAACCTAGAAGGTCTAATCACTGGAGTACACCATCTTTATGTGGAGGATGGTGCCACGGTGAGTGCTGCCTCCACCTCACAGACAGCGCTGCTGCAAAATGGAACCAGATTTGACTTGACAGCAGAGGGGAATTTCTCGATCCCCACTATTACCATCAAGAATAATGGGAAGGTGGAGTTCAGGCGCATCTCTGAGGACATGACCATAACTACTGCGTCTCTGGAGCTGAAATACAAAGGCTTGCTGCTGATGAATCATGGATACATTGATGCCGGTGATGTTGATCTGGAGGCCACATCAACCATACGTTTGGATGGTCGGGGTTACCTTGGAAACAGTGGCCCAGGTGCCGGTGCAGGAACCTCTGGTGGCAGTCATGGGGGTCGAGGAGGAGGCAACTCTTTAGGTAAGGCATATGGATCTGTGTTCAGCCCTAAAGAAAGAGGAAGTGGAGGGGGTGGGACATCGGCTGGATCAGGAGGTGGGTTCCTTGATGTGAAAATTGGAAAGATGGCTCATTTTGATGGTGTCGTGACTTCCATGGGTGCTGACGCGAAAGGCTTGGACAGCGGAGGAGGTAGTGGAGGAAGTATCCTCATCAGTGCTTTCAATATGACTGGACATGGATTAATCGTGACCAGTGGTGGGACAGGGACTGGTCTTGGCGGGGGTGGGGGTGGAGGGAGAATCGGTGTCCACATCGGTTACCAGAATAATTATGGTGGACAGTATGTGTCCAGTGGTGGAATGGGGACCAGTAGTAACCTCATGGGAGGCCCTGGTACCACATACAAATATGAATCTCGACGTGGGCCACAGTACCGGGAATTGAAGTATGACCTAAGGGTGAATATGACCATCATCAAACCCGAGCATGCTAAGCTGACCGTGGACAACCTAGACTTGAAGACTGACAATCCGGCAGTGATCATGGAGAATGAGACGATTTTTTACGAGTTTGACGAGGTACAGGTGGAGGGGTATTCCTATGTTCATTTCTACCACCCAGCGGAAGCGGAGAATGTCACGGTATTGATACATGAACTGACTGGGAATAAGAAAGGCCTGGTTCGTATCCAGAGTCGTCAGCAGGTGTTCGTGGATTTTGTGGAATCAACCCACACTTATCTGGATGCCCCATGCGGATTTCATTTGGACAGTGGTGGGGAGCTAGTCTTGCCAGAACAGGTGATAATACTGGCTGAGAAGATCATCATCGAGGGACGTTTGGTTGCAGTACAAGATCTAGTCATTGAGCGAGGTGGAGAATTCATCATCAGGCATGATGCCCACACCAGTACAGCACCGTCCGATGGTGTCTGGTACACAGGAAATGGTGATGGATCCACGAAACCAGGGTTCTGCGAGTTCAGTACCATGAGTATCAACAATGATGGAACTTTCACTATTGAGATGGATCCTCGACAGCCTGTTGTCAGAACAGGTACAACGGTGATTAAAAATGGTGGAACATTGACATCTGACACTCTAAGAGCTACCTTGAAGAGCACAACTTTATCTGTGGAGCAAGGAGGGTCCATTGTGGGAGACAGTCATGGGTATGGGGCTGGACTCGGCCCTGGTGCAGGCCGAGATAACAGTGAATATGGGAGTGGTGCGGGTCATGCTGCCACAGGTATGTCATCTCCTTGCTTGGTAGAATTTTAAAATAAAAAAATTGAATTTTCGCATAATCTGCATTAAGGGATTGTAAATTCTTTTTATCTGTTCTGTGTTCAATTTTTCAATCCATTTAAAATGTTAGCGCGTTGTTTGTGTTTTCTAAAGAAAAATGTATCCGATATGTGGATATTTTTTCTAGATACAAACAAATCATTCTGGAAAAGACTTTATGTCATGTTCTATGATCACTCTGTTAGTTTGAATTTTTATTTTATGAAGCTATTCTGACATGTTTGTATCTCAGGAGGACTAACTGGTGGATCACCTTATGACTCTGTCTTCCTGCCTTCAGAGCCTGGCAGTGGAGGTGGTGGGACAGCAGGCATGTCTGGTGGGAGTCACATCACTCTTAATGTGGCCAGGGTGAGTACTGTTGTCCTTGTTTTGCATTATTACATGCAGGTAACTGGGTACATCTTAGCTAATTCTAGATATATACTTGAGTATACAGCAAACTATCACATAATTCAGTTACAGGAAGTGCATTTCCTCACCCCAAAATATTGGGGTGATCAAATGTATTAGAATGGGTGAGGTGATGAATTGGTACAAAAACAGACCTTTATCCATGTAGTTCTCCGATCCAAGGTATTCAAAGTTACTGAAATGACATAAATTTGAGATGATAAAATGTTAATAGTGTGATCGCAGTATGAGATTATTTACTGTACTTGTAGCATTTTTATCTTTCATTGTTCTACAACACACAACACTCATAGTTGCAGCATTATCACAGTATGATTGCTTAGACAGATATGTATAAAAGCCTACAGGCTGTAGTTATCTTGCATCCAATGTATTCTTATTCATTGTTCAGCTACACACCACAGTCATAGTTACAGCAGTATCACTGTATGATTGCTTAGACATAAATACATATAAAAGCTATTGGCTCTAGTTAAATTTTATCCATCGTATTCTTATTCATCGTTCAGCTACACACCGCAGTCTTAGTTTCAGCAATGTCACAATATGATTGCTTAGACATAGATACATATAAAAGCCTTTAGGCTTTAGTTATCTTTCATCCATTGTATTCTTATTAATTGTTCAGGTGCATGCAGTATGAAGAAGTAAACTAATAAAATTAATTCTTTTGATATTTTGCAGCTGTTTACACTGGATGGACATGTGTCCACATCAGGCGGTCATGCAAAGTCAATGTACCACAGTGGGGCAGGAGGTGGCGGGAGTCTGTTGGTCCGAGCATTAAGTCTTCACGGTCATGGTCAGCTGTCAAGTCATGGCGGATCTGCAACTCATGGTAACATCATGATATTGATAATCCCCAACTATCTTGCTCTGTGAATACACAGGGTTTATATGCATCCTAGAAATTGCTGGAATTCGAATTCCATCCTGGACACATTCTCATGGCATCAGATTGTATACCTCCTACTGTCAGATATACCCTCTGATTGCACTTGGGTTGAAATCGCGGCACGCAACTTTTGTGCGCTTGGCTCTCGCCCAATCAGAATCATCCGCTTGTAAACAGAGCAGAGTGGGCTCAGCTCAACACACCTAAACTAAACAGTGTTTCGTGCATTAATCACGTAATAATTTAGCACAAAACTTGTTAATCCTTTTAAAAGATATACTGAACGAATTTAAAATCTCTCTCGTATACAGATACATGCTCCCTGTGACGATCAAAATTGATACAGACCGAATGCGCATGTAGGTGGTTACAAACTCTGACAATGAAAGAATGTCCTGGACATTGCTTAAAAGTTAGGATTATATCCTGGAAACACCTGGAAAATCACATTTTGTATTTCCCATGATCACCAATATATCTCTTTCCTATTAGCAGCGTGTCTATATAGTACTAGAAATGTCCTGGAATATGACCTATATCAGCTTGAAAAACTCCTCGAATTTCTTTGAATGGAGATACATGTATATGAAGTCGGTGCTCACAAACTGGCACATAGCAGCCACTGAGTGAAACACAGCATACCAGATCCAATCCCTATCTGCCATTTAACTCACAGTGTATTCAGTATAATTAATGAAGTGATGAAGAGTTCTACTTTGGTCAGTCCTACTACTAACTACATATACATGTACATATGAGGATGTTTTACTCAGAATACAATACAACCAGATTCTACTTTCCATTAGCTTTCAGATCATCATGGTAATCAGTCTAATAATTCAATCACAGGAAGTGAAATTCTCACTATAAAATCTGGGCGGGTGATCGAAGTTATTAGAACAAGAAGTTGACAAAATGGTCCAAAATTTTGCAGATAATCTATTATTTCTTTGTTATTTCAATGATTGTAGAGATTCGATAAAATTTATTAGAACAGCCAATTGAATTTTCTCTCCAAAATTGGGGGTGATTGAATTTTGATAGGGGATTGGGTTATAAGGGGGATTACCATAGTCTAACCAGGCGATTATCTTACACCCCAAGTGGGTGAGCAGCATGAGTTTTATACCATGTTTGTTGCCACATGGCAGTCCCCCCACCTGCAAGTTGAAATCCTGCCTATATTAAGATGGGCACAACCCAAGTCAGAATCGCCAGTGATTTTTATCAAAAAATCACCAGAAATTTTCATCAAAAGCAGGTCAGCTCAGAACTTGCTGGTAACAGTCCCTTAATGCACATTCATGCCAAAAGTCAAGGTTCTATAATGTCAACGGTCCTCCTTATTTTGCCGACAAAAGGATTCGGATGGACTCGCTCACTCGTAGCCTCTTCATAGGAACAAGGGGAAGATTACTTTCCTCTACATGATGGCTGTACATGGATAGTCACACATGTCCAGCTAATCATACCGTAGTTAGATATATCATTGCTATATGGTCGAAATAGTGCTGAACGCAATGATAAACCCTAACTCAATCACTCAACGCAGTCATCTTAAAATCAGTTTTCATTTGGGCATGACCTCCAGTGCCCAAAAGTGGAGAGAAAAAAAAGAAAAGTTTTGAATCAGGAGCAAGATAATAATTCTTCACACATGATAATTCCTGTCCTAGTGAATCACTATCATCTTATTCCTAGTCACATTGACATCAATAATAACAAACTTCATTAGTTCAAAAAAGCTGTAGGCTATACTCATCTGAACAGCCAGAAACATTTCGATCAAGCCATGATCAGGCGATGTAGAATCGGCTATACACGATTAACTCACGAACATTTACTAAAAAAAGAGCCAGTCCCAAAGTGTATTCCATGCCACAAAGATCTCACGGTGAAACATATTCTTATCAACTGTATAGATTTTAACATTGTAAGAAATTCCTTTTATTGAGCAGGTGCTTTAGAAGGCTCTATAGTAGGTTATTTGAGAGAAATTGGTTTGTTGTATAAGTTTTAATGTGTGTATGTTTTTATGTATTGGATTACTAAGTTATTAACTTGAATATTTAGAATTTTATTTGATCATCGCTATATAGCTGAAATATTGCTGAACGCGATGTTAAACCACAATTCTCTCTCTCTTTGTTTAAATATTTAATCTGAATATTTCAATTATATAAATTTAGCCTCTCTCCATAATGTCCGTGTTGGAGGTATCTCATCAAATCCTGTTTATATCTAGGTAATGGCGGGGGAAGTGGTGGAAGAATTGCATTGTATCTGGATGAGCGATACAAGTTTGAAGGCGCTGTTGAGTCGTACGGTGGTGGTGGAGGACATCCAGGTGGACCCGGCACTATTTTTATCCGAGGTCAAGTCGGTGATGATGTTCATGCAGAATTGTGGGTAGACAACCTGGGGAGGGGTGGTGTCAATGTTTGTAACTTCCCAGTTGTAATCACTGACCCCTCTGATGACCTCCGTTTTGATGGTGTCTACCTCTATGGAAGAGCATGTGTTATATTCAATCAGGTGAGATTTTCAATATAATTCATTACTTATTGTTGCCAGATGATGTTGTAGCCGAGTTTGCACACATTTGCAAAAGATGTCAAATGCTTTTTTACCCCTCTGCCTATTTTGGCCTAGGGGTATTGCTGTCGTCATGTACATGTATCTGTGCAGAACCATATTAGGTACAGTGACCAAATTTGGAAACGTACTCATCTAGTTATAGGTCAGACACCTGTTAAAAATAAGTCAAAGGTCAAGATCACTAGCTAGAATAATAAGGAAATCATTGAAAAGTGTTTATGCTGTCCTATCAACTCATGGCAAAAGAAAAGCCTATTGATTTTGAGGTCAAAGGGTCATGCAAAGTTCAAGATCAATGCAGCCTAAATAACAGGAAATGGTTGAAAATATGGATGTCTGGGCTATAAACTGCAGGTATACCTCAAACTTATGGCAACGAAGAAACCTATTAATTCTGTCCGTTCAACTGGCTGTCTGATAAATTAGACAGTTCAGTTTTCCATGTGTTATCTCCACTTCTAGGATATGGATTATAACCAAACTTTGGGTACGCTGATACCCCAAACTTGGAAAAAAAAAATAAAATAAGGATTTTGAGAAAAATATCTAGACCAGGGTGACCATTGTCTCAAATAAGAAGCTGTCATAGTGCACCAAACTTATCCATAGATTTGCGAATCCATACCAAAATTAAAGTATCAGATATTACACATGTAAATCTGGCCACTGTAACATGTGCAGATTTATATTGAAGGCTTTATGGGCTCTTGTTAATATTGCAAGGACAAGGGTATTGGCCATCATTGCTGTATTTGTGGTGATGTATCAGAATGATATTTTTTTTCTTCAGGGTGATACTGTGGTATATATGAGGGAGTTGTCTGGGGATGGATCAGGACTTTTAGAAGTAAGAAATGGACAGACGATCTCCATAGCGACAAAGGAAGACAGAACACATGTCCGAGCTAACCTGAGATCATCTACAGGAACAGAAGTCATTTTACCCAGCTCAACATACAGTGAAAACTCCTTTGATGTGTTTGGGGGCTTTTTGGGTGTAGATCATCTGAAAGTTAGAGGTGGTGTTTCGCTGCACAGATCTGGGTACAGCATCTGTCGTAATGCCACTGGGGAGGTGGAACAGGGAAAGTATTTCTTCACCACACTGACTGTTCTCAACGGAGGAATATTTCAGCTGTGGTCTGAAAATATTTGGACTCTTGATCAAGCCAGCAGTGTCGTCATTGAGAATTTTGATGTTGAATACCAGGCAAAAGCAGAAATATATAATGCTGGAACAATTTTTGGAAGGCGCATAGAAGTGGAGGTAATGGCTATTGTTGATGGCTCGATCAAAGGTTATGATTCCAACACTGGTCCAGGTGCTGGGCAGAGCTGTCGAACAGGATCTGGGGCGGGTCATGGTGGCAGCGGTGGGACAGGAACTGGTTGTCAGAGTTGTAGTGGTGGGGGAGTTTACGATAATCAGTGCTTGCCTAGAACTGCTGGAAGTGGTGGGGGCTCATGTTCTCATGGGAAAGGAGGAAAGGGAGGTGCAGCAGCTAAACTTGTTGGTCGAGCGGTCTTCCTAGAAGGAATTGTGCAATCTACTGGAGGGTCTGGTAGCGGTGGTTCTGGCGGGGGAAGTGGAGGCTCCATCTGGATGGATGTGGACTTTTTGAATGGCTGGGGAACACCTGTGGCATCAGGTGGCAGTGCTGGAAGTGATTGTGAATCGGGATGTTTAGGATGTTGTTGTCGCCACAATGGTGGAGGTGGTGGTGGTGGACTCATCAGAACCTACTCCTCAGATTACTCCAGCAAAATCATCTTACATCAGAGAAGCGTGCCAGGAGCTGCCGGCGCTGGTGGAGATGGCCAGGTAGGGAAATTTTGTGACTCGAGAGGTTCCCTGTGTAGTGGTCATGGCATGTGGAACCTGACCTCACAGTCCTGTCAGTGTAACCAGAGCTTTGTAGGGAAGGACTGCCAATACAGTTGTGACTCCAGCCTCTGCAATGACAATGGCATCTGCGATGATTATGGCATGTGCCAGTGTCAAGAAGGTTATGTCGGGTATTACTGCGAACACGAGTGTGACGATACAAGGACTTGCAGTGGGCATGGGTCGTGTACTACCTGTGGTGGCTGTGTGTGCGATTCATGTTATCATGGCGACGACTGTTCTCTGAGATGTAGTAACCATGGCAACTGTATGACTGACCGCTGTGTCTGCGACTCCTGCTACCTTGGAGACTATTGTGAGTCCGAGTGTAATGGCCACGGATCATGTGGAGGAATTCTGGGTAACCAATCCTGTCTGTGTGAGGCGGGCTGGGGAGGTGAGAGGTGCACCGTTCCAGTTTGTCCTGGCATGGATGGAGCCTGTTCCGGTCATGGCATATGTATAGCATCATCTGCATTGTGTCTCTGTGAACCTGGTTGGAAAGGTGAGAAGAAGTTAGGTTATTTGTCAATTCACTCTTATTTTCTTGAACAAATCTGTAATAACTGAATCACCCTACTAAAATTCAGTCACTCCCAATTTATGAACAAAATTCAATCCGTCAATCACCCTCAAATACTGAAAAATAATGGATTATCTGCATGATTTTGACCTACATGTATTTATCAACTTCCCTTTCTAAAATAAATTGATCACCCCCTGATTTTATGGGACTTCTTGTGATTGAATATTTAGAGGATTTAATGTAGGGAAATTAATTCGCTTGTCTTTTACATATATCATTGGTAAGCAAAGGGGTTCTGAATTTGAGGGATGCCAATAAGTTCAGAATCCAGCATTAAACATCATCTTGTAAGTAAGTGTTCATGAAGTATATTACACTTGGTTCTATTTATTTCTCTTCAGGTCCTGGATGTAATATTCCTGATTGTCCTGGAAACTGTAACGGACAAGGATTCTGTGATCCAGGTTATGACCCTCCCATTTGTTCTCGATGTGACTCTGGTTGGATGGGCCCAGCATGTATGGACGCATGTGTTCATGGACAACACGACCTGGCGAACCGAGTATGTATCTGTAACACAACTTGCTTTCATGGAACAGGTTGTAATATCCTATGCTCACAGCATGGTGCCTGCGATGAAAATTTCAACTGCGCATGTCCGCCCCTTGACGGCTGGAGCGGAACTTACTGCGAGATTCCAGGTTGCCCCAGAGACCCATTGATGAACATCGAGTGCAGTGGACATGGCGATTGCAACAGCGAACTACACGAGTGTGATTGTAATGCTGGCTGGAGGGGTGTGGCTTGTCACAAACCAGACTGCCCAGGGGAGCCAGACTGCAGTGGTCGTGGCACTTGTAATGGAACAGCATTCGATCCACCCCGATGCCTGGACTGCCAGGGACCCTGGATGGGCAGGGCTTGTGACGAACCCTGTCTGCACGGAACTGAGATGCCAAGAAATTCTGGATCATGCAGCTGTACGGAAGGATGGACGGGGATTGGGTGTAATTCTGAATGCTCTGGACATGGAACAATTGAGAATGGCTACTGTGTGTGTGACTATGTTACAGGATGGAAGGGAAGACTGTGTGATGTCCCCGGATGTCCTGGACTTTTCAACACAGACTGTAGTGGCCGAGGTGAGAATAATGTGAAAATAGTTTTTACCCCTCGGGCAGATTCTGCCCGAGCGGTATTGTCGTTGCCTCCGTCGTCTGTCCGTCCGTCCGTCCGTCGTACCGTCCGTCCGTCCGTCCGTCCGTCCGTCCGTCCGTCCGTCTGTCCATCATATCATTGTAAACACATTATCTCAAAAAGTCCATCACTTACAACAATGAAACTTCATACAGTTGTTTAATACAGCCAGTACCAGAAGCCTATTGAAAGTCGGTGTAATCGGATGTGTTTTTCAGGAGTTCTGCCCCTTTATACATGTCTGTTGGTCCATACCCTTACTGTCCAGAAGTGTCACACTTCATGTGAAGTGTGCCTAGAAGTGCCTCTGAAGAGTACACTTGAAAGGCACTTCAACGACAGAGAAAAATATTGGCACACTTCAAAGGTACTTCATTAGAAAAAGGCAGTAGTCAAGGGACTCCTCAAAGACACTTCATGGACTTTGTCAATTTCATAACAAAAAATGAGGGACTTCAGAGACACTTCTGAGACTTTGTTTTTGTTCGGCATAATCCAAGGTACTCCTCAAAGACACTTCTTGGACTTTGTCAGTTCTTCAGCAAAACTTAGGGGACTTCAGAGACACTTCTGAGACTTTGTTTTTGTTCTGCATAATCTCAGGTACTCCTCAAAGACACTTCTTGGACTTTGTCAGTTATATAGCATAACCTGGGGGACTGCCCCTTGCAAAAATATCTTCTAGCATCCTATAAGATTTTGAAAAATCCTAAGTATTCTAAAAAATCATATGAGCTTCTAAAATATAAGAGTCTGAAAAATCCTATAAGATTCTGAAAAAATCCTATTATAATAGATTCTGAAAAATCCTATAAGATTCAATCCAATAGGATTTCTAGATTATTGGAATTTTCCCACAAACTGTTACAGTAACATAACATTATAAATTAGAACTACATGTTTACAAGTTTCAGTTATATTAATTAGCTCTGGGAATAACCCAGCTTAAAGTTGGCTGATTTGATTTCACTCAGTGACATCAAATCTCATTTCAATGAAACCACCAAACATCAGATTTGTACTTCACATTTCAAAATAGCTACAACTGTGTAAAATATTCACATGTGGTTACTGACATATTACTCAGAAATGTGAACATATTTTTTATATTTTAAAGTGATCAGTACTATGGGTTTCTATTTGAATAGAATAAAGACATTAATAACACCAGTCTCTCACATATTAGATAAGAAATCTTGTTGAATTCAGATTTTATAGTCATTCCAAATCCATGATTTTATAGTAAAATTGGACAAAATGGCAAAATATTTTTAGAAGAATCAGTTCTAACATAATGTCAGCAACAAAAAAATACCCATTAAAGAATACTTTATATTATCCTCTTCATCATTATCACTAAGTATAATATATATAATTTCTGTTTCAAAAAATCTTTATATTCTGAACTGTCTTTGCCAAAATGAGTGGAGTTATCTGCCCTTGAAAATTTAATTGAACACTGGGGGCGCCACCAGACGATAACAATCAAAATGGCTGACTTCTCCAACTGCAGAAATCAGATGGATTTATTCCTGTTAAGCTAGAACTATGGAGGTTTGAAGAACTGTATTGCAGATGGTGATGATAGCAGCTAGTGATATGGTAAGTAACTTATAAATATAACTAAAATTTTCTGTTTTTCATAACTTAATAAGCAAAGAACTGGGCTGAACAGTGATGTAGACCTGAGAGTCTCAGCTATTTATTTTATCAACAAGTTTCCCTTGACATATTAAAAAATTGATATTGGCCTCAATAAATATTTTGCTATATGGACTGCAGGTTATTATAATGTACTCCACCTTATAATTGCAGTCAAATTTAATAGGTCATGTAACATGGCGAAATATCCATATCTATCTGTCCCAATATCACTTTCAGATCTATCCAGGTTGATCAAGGCAGTGTGGATTAAATGCCATTGTTATGATTGTGTGAATTGTCAGCTTGGAAACACCAGGCTTGGGGACCTCATATGAAGATTGGCATGCACCCCTGGAGGAAATCCCCTGAGGGTGAGATATTTTTATCACAAAACTGTTCAGTTCATGTCAAAACAGGTGGATTTAACTGGTTGGGGGGGTGGTAGCTCTAAATAAATTATCTTGTTGTTTTGATTTTTTATTGATTCATAAATTGTATTGATTTTTTCCCTTGCAGAATGTAGAATATTCCCATACCAGATTTTTGACAAAATGGTAAAGAAATAAGTTTTAGAATATATTGATAATAAAATGTTAGCATTACCTGTTTTAGCTGCAATCAGAAAAAGTATAATCAATTATGATTAGACTTAATTTTTATCATTATAACAGGCTATATTTTCCTTGTCTATTGATTGCACTGCTCATATACCAAAGCTAAGGATCTTCACACTTCAATTGTACATTTTTAGCCACATCTTGAGAAATGAGAATATTTCATTTCATACATTTATTTCATTTAAAAAATTTAAGAATACAATTTGTAGTTAATAAGCATTTATTTGTTATTTGAAGTCTTGCATGAAGATTTAGTTGAACCAGGAATTAAAAAAAGACAAATTATCAAAATCCACATGATTGTTTCTAATGGCTTCTTTGTCAATACTTTCATAATTCCAGAATACAGCTGCAACAAGGAACTCGGCTCACTTCAAGCAGCCACTCGACTGATGGGAAATTTAATGAGCACACCTACATGCAGGTATGGTTGATTTCTTCATAGTGTATATTGGCTAGAACATCACACAAACTGTTTATCTCCATTGTTGTATATCATGGAGTACTAAAGAAAGGATAATAGACATCTTCATCAATCTTTTGTAAATCGTAGGGATGTGTTCCATTCTTTATCCTTTATCCTTTATGGTAGTCAACCTATTCAATCATCCTGAGTGTATTAAAAAAAAAAAAAAAAAAAAAACTGGATTGCATGTCATATGGAACCATATATACAACTGATCAGGTTTTAATTATATGCATGTATTTATCGCCACAAGCCAAGAAGTTCACAATTCAGACTGGTGGGTTTCAGCGTTGGGTTACGTCCGAGTGGACCTCAGGGCAACTGAAGTAAACTATCCTTCGAAAGATCTGCTGCTTCAAGTTCAAGTTGGAAAAGAACACGGTCACCCTTGAATAATAATACTGCAATAAATTCTCATACCAAAGACTGCATGCATACAAAAAAAAAAGAACTGTGCTGTATTTTGTCTCAACGATTTGTGCTAGCGGTTTATTGTAAATATTTTATGATGTACTGTTCTGTCTCACTCTGTATTTTCTCTGAATAAAACTTTCTGTGCTCAAATATATATTTGTGTATTCTTTTCTGGGAAAGTAAATATCTCGTGGCTTTACATACCTTTTCATCACACGGATTTGCTATGATACTAATAAGGTACTTCAAGAGCACTTCAGAAGTGCATATGAAAGGTATCCTTCTGTAGAAGAGTGGATGAAGTGACTTGCCATATAAGGACATTGAAGTGCCTCTAATATTCTAATTAGGTACTTCAAGAGCACTTCAGAAGTGCCTATGAAGGTTACCCTTCTGTGGAAGTGTCTATGAAGTGCCTTTGCAGTACCTAATTAAAATATTTGAGGCACACTTCTAAGTGACTTCATTGTGACTTCATTGTGACTTCAATGCCCTTATATGGCATTGCTACAAAACAATACCCACACTGCAAGCACACTTCTGACTCTGAGCCTTGCACTTCAAGGTTGAAATATGGCCACACTTCAAAGTTACTTCAAAGTTACTTCAAAGACACTTCTGGACAGTAAGGGTATCCTTGTAAACACATTATCTCAAAAAGTCCTTCACTCACAACAATGAAACTTAATACAGTTGTTTAATACAGCCAGTACCAGAAGCCTATTGAAAGTCGGTGTAATCAGAAGTGTTTTTCAGGAGTTATGCCCCTTTATACATGTCTGTCTGTCTATATCCTTGTAAACACATTATCTCACAAAGTCCTTCACTCACAACAATGAAACTTCATACAGTTGTTTAATGTAGCTAGTACCAGAAGCCTATTCAAAGTCGGTGTAATCGGATGTGTTTTTCAGGAGTTATGCCCCTTTATACATGTCTGTTGGTCCATGTCCTTGTAAACACCATCCTCGCGAGCCAGTGTATCGATCGGTCTATTGTGATCGATACACTGGCTTGGTTAGTTACACATACGAGTTCTGGATATAAATAGATGAAGGGGTTTCCCCTGAATCAACCCAATCAGTGAACGTGCTAAGCTGGTTGATTAGGCCAATCCGCTGCGAGGTATGAGATGTGACAGGTTTCAATTTCATCGCGGGCCATACTGCTTTGATGTCAAGCGGAAATCGACATCGGAAGTCAAAGCAAAAACCACAGGCTTGGGATACCGACATGCTAATTCAAAACAAGCGCGGGGTATGAAATGTACGAGATTGTATAATAGAGGCATCGACTGAAGAACTCATTCGAATCACCAAAAATGTCCAGATAAACCCTCTGTGAGGATTTAGGATTTACCTGGACTTGTGAAGATGTGTAAACACATGATCTCAAAAAGTCCTTCACTCACAACAATGAAATTTCATACAGTTGTTTAATACAGCCAGTACCAGAAGCCTATTGAAAGTCTGTGCTGTCGGATGTGTTTTTCAAGTCCGTCAACAGACATGCTGGTCATTGGTTTGTACAACCCTCCCCGATCCCCAGTACAGGATGTCATTAATGCACTGTTTACCATCTTCAGGTCACAATCCCCATCTCTCGTGCAAACTGTCATCCTTGGTGACTTTAACATAGACTTGTTAAAAGACTCCACAGACAAGAGAAAACTTCTAGACTTTTTTGAGACTTACAATCTACAATGTACAAGAACGTATCCACCCGTTGCCTACCACAGACCTCCACACTACCATAGACCACATCTACAGTAACGCCCCCAATACATCAAGTGGAGTGTTGGAGAGTTACTTCTCCTACCACAAACCTGTGTGGATTGCTGTGAATAGACAGTAATCGTTCGACTACATCTACTATAGGAAATCACTGCTCTATTGCTATATTGTTTTGTCTGTCTATGATCTATATCATACAGGTAAAATTGTGCCCACCCCAAATATGTGAGTTGTTGGGGTCAGAAACATTATTTCCACAATTGCTCTGGGCCCGGCCCGAGGGGTCCCGATGGCGACAGCCTACTTTTTTAAAGATGGCGGTGAGATAAACATTACATCATGGACAGAGTGACTCTTCAATTTGTGTGATCATATCAGGCCGGTAGATATCTCTCATTGGAGTAATTGAGAATAAAAGTTGTTTTCGTTTCATTTCAATGACAGGGTATCAAAAATTAAAAACTGGACGTGTTGGAACTGTTAAGAAAATCGGCAAACAAATTAAGAGCATTATTCAGTTTTGATTCTTTGCGATTCATCAACTGTGTATCAACCTCTAGGTTAAGATGTTGAAGTGAATTGAAACTGCTGCACAGTTCAACCTGAAGTGATACCGGATAAAAAGTACAGTTGTCTTTTGAATAGATGAACAATGAATGTTTTGAATCAAAACAAATCTCTCCTAATTGTTTCTGGAGAAGAAATTCAAATTAAAGTTCATCAAATATAATGCTTGGTTTTACCAAACTACGCTGATATGTGTGCAGCTTGAAAAAAATGAATTAACAATAACTTGCCAAAAAGATAAGATGCGAAAAACTGATGAATTCAAGCAGCCTTCAGGTATGAGAATCGTTGAATTTTTCAGTAATAAAAATTGGAAGGTTTTAAAATTATTTTTTTTAGAGGTGGAGGAAATGAGCATATTCAACTTTAATTGGGAGAGCAGGCTGTTAGCCAGAAATCAGAAAGTGCCTGTCCAACCGCTCCTGTCGCTGTCATCGGCCATTAGCAAGGCGCGTTGCCAGTGGTGATTGATAGCGTCTTGCGTTCTCTCACGCGAGTTCATTCGCGAATCGGGAGCCCTCGGGTATGAGCGATGGAGGGGTATTAAACACCATCAACATGGAGCACGAGTTGGGGGAATTTCTACGCACGTTAGCCATGCTGCCCGACCAGCGGAGACGTGAAACAAGCCAATGATGTTAATAATGAAACGAAGAATTAGCTTACACTGATTAAAGGGGCTATTTGAGTATATTGCCCATCTATTTTATTGAATTAATCTGATTATTCCGCCCGTCACGAGTTCTTGCCTGCCCGTCATTTTCTGTCATTTGAAAAAGTCACCCGTCCAAATTGACGGGCGGAGGACAGGTCGCTAGCTAAGTCACTGTTGGAGAGGTGAATTATTAAAGAGATTACTGTAGCCTTAGTAATGGTTATACAGTACTAGTGAAACCTATGTAAACCGACCATGCTTGGGGCCAGATTTTAGTGTTGGTTTTGACAGGTTCTGGTTTATGAAGGTTCAAAATACCTGCATCTTAGTTGAATATCCTGGCAAAATTGATTTCATGTATTGATGATTGGGATTCATTCACTTGCATCCTCCATGTTCTCATGTGCTGTGAAAGTGTTTGTAGGCCTACTTATTTATTTCTCTGACGTGATCTTGTAGGTGGGTGTGACAGCAGTAACCATGTGTGTACATGTAACCCAGGCTGGTCAGGGATTGGCTGTGAGATGCCGGACTGTGCCGGTGAGCCTGACTGTAACAACCACGGGGCATGTAACGATACGGTTGATCCACCAGTCTGCAGGTCAGTAGCACCATCAAACCATAACTTTGAGTTAAATACAGTAATCCCTCTAATAATTCAATCACAGGAAGTGAAATTCAGGTGGTGATCAATTTATTAGAACATGAAGTTGAAGAAATGGTCCTAAATCATGCAGATAATCAATTATTTCTTCATTATTTCAATGATTTTAAAGGGTGATCAAATTTATTGGAACAGCCGATTGAATTTTGTCCTCAAATTTGAGGGTGATTAAATTTTGATAGGGGGATTGAATTATTGGTGGGATTACAGCACTGATAATTCCTCTACGTGGAACCACATGTAAGAACCTCTGGCTTAAAGATATTACCTTAAAAAATTTATTTGATGTGTCCGGTGTTATAAATACTATTAAACTGTACATTGTATATCATTTATGGATAGTAAAATACAGTGCTGGAGATAGTTATGTTTTAAAGTTAAAAGCACAGAGTTAATCGTCATTTGCAGGTTCCCTTATATACATCTAGGATATATTGAAACTAAATTTTATTCTTTTATTTGATAAATTTGAATATGACACTAAGCTGCAGGATGCTCTGGCAATAAAATAAAGAGTTCATATACTGTACTGGCATATCAAATTGATATGATCGGCGAATATATCTTCTTTAATACCATGATTACAGCTGCTATGCTGGCTGGTTTGGGCATGCCTGTGAAGAGCCTTGTGTCCATGGCAACCAACATCCAATCGGATCCGACAACTGTACGTGTGACCCCGGGTGGACTGGGATCAACTGTGATGTCCAGTGTTCCTTCCATGGGCATATCAATAATCAGGCATGTGTCTGTGACGTAGGGTGGCGAGGCTTGTTGTGCGATGTTCCAGGGTGCCCGGGAGAATACATTGACTGTTCGGGTCATGGGGAATGTAACGCTGCCCTTCATGAGTGCACGTGCTATCCAGGGTGGACCGGCGATGACTGTGGAATCGCTGACTGTCCAGGTAACCCCGACTGTAACAACCGTGGCCTATGTAATGTGACTTTTGACCCTCCAAGATGTACGAACTGTCGAGAGAACTGGATTGGACCAGCTTGTGATGATCCATGCGTACATGGCGCTGAAGTACCACCTGGTAGCGGCATTTGTTTCTGTGATCCCTGTTACGCGAGTAAGGGTTGCGATGTCGAGTGTAGCAGCCACGGTTCCTGTGATGGGGCCCAGTGTAGGTGTGATAAAGGCTGGCGTGGAAGGGTGTGTGAATTCCGAGGCTGTCCAGGGGAGGTTCATGACTGCTCGTTACATGGAGTATGTAACAGTGCCTTACAGGAGTGTACCTGTACTCCAGGTTAGTAACCTCTAGATGAATGTGAGAAAAGTATAGACATGATAGATGTAAACATTGCATGGGGTGTAGCTGTATAATGCACTTGGCAATGGATCTTCACAGAAACTCTCTGATTGGCTGAATTTTCTTCAAATTTTCTCCACAAGCCAATGAAAAGGCCAGATTTCATTTTGAAAATTTGAATTGACCAATCAAGAGATTTCAAACTGAAAGATATCCCATGATGCACTGAATTTGGATCAACCACTCGTCCACTCTCGAGCCCCACCCACTGGTCCCACCTCCTTGGATTATGGGAGAAAAAACATTAATATGTGACGTGTGAGTAGAAAATGCCCCAGGATGCATTGGAACATGGTTGTTAATACACTATTGGTCCACCAGGGGACTAGTTTTCAACACGAATCATAGCATTCTCCAATTTACCAGGGCTCCACCTTACTGGGGGTGGGGGGATGGGGGATCCAATTATCAAGTGCATAGTATCTCAGCAGCATAAAATCTCGGAGGGTTTATGCCCTTGTGCTGTCAGCCAATTTGGCCTGTTTGGAAACGGCGAAGGCCATGACCTAGCTGCTGACCCATGATGTAGGAGTCTGATTACGATTGTTCATAGCCAGCAGTCGTAGCGAATGTTCTAGGTGACATTTCCAATGCAATGCCAAAAATGTCACAAAGCTAAAACGTAATGCCTTTGTTGACGTCATGATAATGTTATCATGCACAATTGTTGTGCAACGTATATCACAATAGGACGTCCCATACAACCAACTAGTCGATATTATACGACGTGACCGTTTTTCACCACATCTGTTTTATTGTGTTAAAAAGTCGAATTTGAAAAAATGATCAACTTTTTCTTCATACCGCTTCTCTGTATGTTTCATGAAAAGTGTCCAGGGAGTATTTGGTAGAACCTTTAATATTGGCTCTTCATACCAGTATCAATATACATGGTTTACATGGATACTTTTTACCCCTCAGCCCATAGGGCTGTGGGGTCTTGTCGTTGCCATGTACGTACGTCCGTCCGTCCTAGCGTCCGTCCGTCCTAGCGTCCGTCCGTCAACATTTTCTTGTCCGCTAAATATCTTCAGATCTATGAAGTCGGGCCTGACCAAACTTTGGTGAGAGCTTCCTGAATGTTGACAGATGAAATGATTAGATTTTCAGATGGCTATGATGATGTCATGATTTTTAATTATTTTTTTTATTATTTATTGATGGCGTAGCTTTTGCACTGTTATCTATGCCCATCAACATGTTCTTGTCCGCTGAATATCTGCAGATCTATGAAGTCGGGTCTGACCAAACGTTGGTGAGAGCTTCCTGAATGTTGACAGATGAAATGATTAGATTTTCAGATGGCTATGATGATGTCATGATTTTTTAAAAAAAAAATTGTTATTTATTGATGGCTTAGCTTCTGCACTGTTATCTATGCCCATCAACATGTTCTTGTCCGCTGAATGTCTGCAGATCTATCAAGTCGGGCCTGACCAAACTTTGGTGAGAGCTTCCTGAATGTTGACAGATGAAATGATTAGATTTTCAGATGGCTATGATAATTTCATGATTTTTTTTTTTTTAAATTTTTTAATTTATTGATGGCTTAGCTTTTGCACTGTTATCTATGCCCATCGGGAACCCTTGGTTGCATGTTTCGTTGTGAATTTTGATGGTTCCCTGATACAAGAAAGCCTGGTCCATTCATGATTATTATTGAATGAAGGACAACATTTTTCTTAAATTTTGCTATTAAATCATTCTATTCTACATCATATGATTTATTGTCTGGATCGCCACCGCGTAGCGGTGTCGACCAAACTATGCTGCCACTCACAAAATTTATGCAAATGTATACGTGCACTATAATGCGATGACCCGGCTGGTTAACCTGTATCACTCCGCCAGTGATTTTCACTGTGTTGAGTCTTATATCAGGGTATTAACCAGAAAATGAAGAAAAAAACAGTCGTAATCGTTTCATGTGAACTAGAAATAAAACGAAATCTGAATTTGAGTGTATTTCATATTCATTTCTTCGCCCAGGGATTGCTTAAATCCGTGGACTATTTTTTTGTTCTTTGGTTCCGGGCGATCGGCTCAAACCCGGTTCTCACCGCCCACCAGGCGATAACTCATGCCAGCACTGTGCTGTCACCGTAGACTGTTGTAAATGTAAATTGATGACCTGGTAATATGGTAAGCTGCCCACCTCGTGTTTGCCGTCTGTGCGCTTTTTGCATCTGTCTGAGTTTGCGGTAAGTCAGATTACTTATAATATATATGTCTGGTGTTTATAGTTCGTAATTTGTTTGTTGACAACGATAGCGTTGGAGAGACAATTTGTGCGAAAATCCCTGTTAATGTTGCTGTACGATCATACGTTGCAAATCTTGTTCCTTGATCCGACTGTCGCACTTGACAGGTTCAGGTTCTGGGATTATGAAGACACCAGTTTTCAACACTCGTACGTTCTTTCCCGTGAAGTCGGCGTTCGTTACTATTTTAATGTGTACGCATACTGCATGGAATATATTTCCAGAGGAGATATGTGTCGAAGCAACAACAATAGTATTTACATTTTTCTCGTCTTGTGAACTTGACCGGATCCTGTCCACTGCAAATTTATGTATTCCGGGGGACAAAAAGTTTGAACAACAACAAAACTTTTCGAAAGTGGAAACAACAGAATTTGTCAGGTACCGCTTTCGAAAAGTTTTGTTGTTGGTGGTGTTCAAACTTTTTCAAACTAAATTATATACGCAATGATCGTACAGCAACAACAACAGGAATTTTCGCACGTTGTCAACAAACAAATTTACTATAAACACCATGCAGGCATATATAAGTAATGGGGACTTAACAAACTCATGCAGCTCTTGCAAATATCTGTGCTACACAAATAAAAACACATTAATAAAACTATCCAGTCTCCTCGCATATTTGTCGCTTTGTCACAATAAAATTGCATGAATTATGAAAATCTGCTCGCAAAAACTGGTAGAAGACATTGACGCAGACGATCCACTTTTAACCATATTACTGTAGATAGTTTCTTGCTACCATGAAGACCTAGCATATTTCTAAATGAACCGCCTTCACAAATTCACTTCCTTGAAGACTAAACTGTGTTCCAGTTGTGATTTCCCAAACAGACTCGTCCACAAATTGGAGAAAATCTCCACATTTATCCATACATCTGCTATCGACTGAAACATGCCAGCTGAAATGTTTTGAAACTTTAAATCCATTATTGGCGATCCAGACATCAGTACTTTGAGTACTTTCATTCCAAAACTTTTGCATGAACCATATTTGTGTCCACACATTTAACTGGTACAACATAATGCTTCAATTTTTGTCACCAAACATGTTACTGTACCTTGGAAATTATGTAAAACGAGTGATTAGGAGAGCCCATTTTTAGCCTGACTGTGTGCAATTTTGAATCAGTTTGCATACCTGGAGCTCCCCCCAAATAATGATAAGGGTTGGCCTGTGTCAATAAGTGTGTTTACTTGTTATCACACTTGTGCAATGCATAAATTGCCACTGATAAAGCTACACTTCCTTGCATGCTGTAATCCCAGCACATCACTCAGGTGAAACCGAAGTCTGTTATATACGGTATCCAGGGATTTTTTGCAGGTTCCAATCCCAAACTCCCAGTTCCTTTTCGTAATTCATTATTGAGGGTCCAGTTTTTTTAAGTGACTTTCGGCGCAAAGAGCCTGTGATCAATCACAAAACAGAGGTTTATTAACATGAAATTCAATACCCAGCTATGCAATCGGATCGATATTGAGGCTTCCAGAAGCTTTTTCTAGGAGTATTTCCTTCAGAAATCTTTTCAAATTGAACAAAAACAACACTTTCGTTTTTTGTTTCATTTGAGTTTTGGGTGCCCATATGTTTTCCAAAACTAAACTGGCTCTAGATGCAGCCCTGATCCTACTTGACTAAAAAAAAACAGGCTGAGGGGTCAACGCACCTTTTAGGTGCTTGCCTGCAATTCATGTTATTACTATCATGACAATGATGAAATAATTGCAAATTAACATGTATCGAATCTGAAATTTGATAAAGTTTTTGTTGAAGGCCAAGTTCATAGGCAGTCTTATTGATGTTTAAAATTTATGAGATATTAATACTTTATAAAAACTGTTTCTGGTTTCTGTGACAATATGTAAGAAAAATGTCTTTTTGGAATATTTACGGTAATTCACTTGATTGATGCACCGTAACTTTTTACCCTTAAAGCATTGTCTCACACACTTTATGATATTATATTTTATGTCCATGTTTACTGTAGGATGGACGGGTGAGGATTGCAATGAAGCGGACTGTCCCTCAGACTGTTCTCACCATGGCTTCTGTAATGGCACGGATCTTGATGTACCCGTCTGTCAGTGTGACTCAGTATGTATTCTATCACAATTAATTCATCTGTTATTAGATATTCTTAAATATATTAGTCCTTTTCAGATATGAATGCTGTAGGGATTTGAAAGCATGGTCAGCTAAACATATTTATGAAAGTAAAATCTGCATGAATGTCCACAAAATTGTTTCAACCTGCTACATGATCGTTTATGACCGTCTTGTTTCATGAACATTTGGCGGACATCTGGGCTCCAATTAAGGCAGCCTCGAATACTACATGTTTTTAAATTACATTAGACAGAAAGATTGAAGTGGAATTAGAATGGGAATAATATTGTATTTTAGTATTTGTGAACGTTAATGCTGCTTTTACCAGCTGTAACAAAAATTCGTTTTAACTCAATTTACTACAGTAAAGCCAGATTTAATGTTCGCAAATACATAAATACAACACAGTTATTCTCCAATTATGCCCCACTGACATGACTAATATTGGGGTAAAACTCGCTTTGTCTGAAAATAGTTTTCAGTGTTGAAAATTAAAAATAATAATTTTTTTTTGGGCGCATCTCTAATGATGTTAAATGTCTTGTCTAGCATTTTATTTAAAGCCTTTGCTAACCCGTCACCTCAGCAATTGCTAACTGTTTTGTTTGTTTCTAGGGTTATATGAGTGTGGACTGCAGTAAACGTTGTGTTCATGGTAAACCTGTGGAGAAAATCTGCCAGTGTGAGCCATGTTACTCCGGATCGGACTGTGATCTGGAGTGTTCTGGTAATGGGCTGTGTAAGGATGAAACCTGTATGTGTGAACGATTGTTCGCAGGTGAGTAATAACTATAACGCCTGTATCATTTTTCGAGGATCACATATTTACGGCAATTATGAGGAATAAAATTTCACACATCATTGCACATTATTTTTGCATTTTTAGTTTTAAATTTTAATCCAACCAAAACATAGTTCAAATTTGCAAAAACAAAATTCACCCCAACTGTTTTCCATGTAAATTCAGTATAAAATTGTACAAATTACAAAGATCTACTCTGAAGAATTTCACTGCTCTTAGCATAATGGGTCGTGATATATTGCTGATAATCTGTGATTCGAAATGTGAGACTGACAAAAATTGCAGTGATTAGAACTCTGATCAGTAGTAAATCTTGAGAATTTTGACCAGGCCTTCGTCATATTCTATCAAGTTTGCTTTCCTGGTCACAAACCCTGTTGATAGATCAGTGGAGAATCTGGGTATACAATGTTTTTAGTTCTTAAGCTTGCCTTTAGGTCTTTGGAACATTGCTCTTCAAACAACGAACTAAGTTTTTTAATTCCCAGAGCTAGATTTCTTGAGACATGGATGCAGAGGTTTCAGATATTATGAATTATCTGATGTTGGTTTTGTGTTGTACCTTGGCAGTGTTATATTTCTGTATCCACTGTGCATATAATGTTTTCCTCAATGTGTTGGCATCTTTCCCATATTCATAAGATGATAATATTATAGAGAAATTCTGTGAAAACATGTACACATAGTGAATAATTATAATTCTACCATACCCCACATGTTTTATCAAATAACATTATTACATGTAAAGAAGGAAGCCCGGGTGACATCTAATTCCAATAGATCCTACCTCACAACCAATCGGTGTGGATTATATGACATCATAGTTTTCTTCGCGTGTCCAGTTGAACTCGCCCAGAAGGGTAATAGGATTGAAATGGATATCAAAATTTATTGACTGCCTGTATCTTCTTGTACATCCTTTTGCCATACATCATGGAGCCAATTAAAGTTGGAGAACAGTTTCTTTCCGCGGAGATTTATTCAAAGTTGTTGATGTCATTAAACCTTTTTGAATGTATGATAGGCACACAATCCAATCATTGGATGATGGGAGAATTTCACCTGTATTCTAAAACCAAGGGTGACGCTTGCATAATTTTGATCGTTAATGGCGTTTTAGCACACCGCTATAGCTGTCATACTGTGGACTCTCCAACCCATGTCGATTTCAGGCACGCGACTTGCAGGTGTTGCTTGCTTTGATTAATTGGCGGGCCAAAGCATGTTTTGTCGGGTATAGGGGTGTTAATCCAGTTTTAAGTACACAAGAATATCTTTCTTTTCAGGAAACATCTCCACATTGTGCCGTTTTCAGTATGGTAGAATAGAAATAATTCCTTGTTAACTGTAGTAAAATTCCTAGAATAGATCGGACACCTATAATAGATCATGGTGATAAAGTGGAAAAAACCAGTGCTCTGGTGGAGTCTGGGGTGGACAAATGAACAAAGTCCGAAAGCCTGACCGGTTTCTGGTCAGCTGGCCATACTGTGGCTAACATTGGTTACCAAATCATCGAAGTTATGACTTCAGATCCAGACACAGACATCAGTACTAGACGCCGTCAAGAGCGCGAACGTTACTGGATCTTCCAACTGCACACCAAAGCACCTATTGGCCTGAACGAAAAGGATTAGTGACGCCTTGTTTACCTCCTTCCTTCATTTAACCTATAATAGATCATGTTTGGTCACTCAGGCCTACGGCTTTCGTCACCAAACTTAGACTCATCCTATTGCAGTCCGATGTATTCTAGGTGTTTTACCACAGTAAACAAGGAAGTATTTCTTAAATAATATAATAATAATTGAATGTATGTAGTTTAGATTTTTTTCTCCTAGCAAACTCATACTAACATATGTTTCCTATTGATATATTTCCATGTTAATATAATGTTTTCATATAAATTTGTCAGGTGACTCTTGGGTCGGCGCCCATTGTGAGGAGCGGGGCTGTCCAGGAGATGACGGATCATGTGACGGTCATGGGTCATGTGATGCCATTAACCAGCAATGCACTTGTTTCCCTGGCTGGTCAGGTGATGCCTGTAATATCCCAGAATGCCCTGGTACCCCATCCTGTACAGGTCTGTGATAATATATGAAATTGTGTCATTATATCTCCTAATATACAATTCTGGTTATATTACAGCCTTTTAAGATTGTTTAGGGTATAGGGGGCTACCCCAGGAGACTAGATTGATTTATGATGTCATCTGCTGGATTGCGATATGAGGGGAGATTTATTACAACATCAAGTACATAGAATGGAATCTCAGATGGAAATTTATCACCCCTTACTGTGGCATCAAGGAAGTCCTTCCTCCTTTCAGTTGTTGTTTTCAAGGATGTTGACGTTGCATATCTCTCAGCAGCAATGATGAGCATTTGGTCTGAGAGATCCATTGTTTGCTGAAAAGTCAATACATTTCAAGATTTAAAATATCGAACTATACTATTCCTGCAAATAAAGGCAATTAATACATTAAACAACTCTTTGGCACAATCTTCCAAAACATTTACTTTGGTGAAACTATGAGAGGCAAATATGTAAAACTAAAGTAACGTTTTTGTATAAATGAGGCGGTGGTGCCTGTGAAACTAGAAATTTCTTTTATACAGCCTAAACATACATATACTAAAGCTGGATGGGTGGGCCTGATGTATAGAATTTGAACGTGCGCCTCTCAAGAGTATGGCACCAAATCGCCTGCAAGTCAACACAAGCATTCTGAACTGCTCAGTGTGGATCATTGGTAATCTCATGCTGGAATCTCATACCCAGCCTCTAGTATTTTTTCTTTACCAGAAATAGTGATGTCAACAATAATCTTCAAATTCAGCGTTAGTCTTTTGAATATTATCGGCAAGTTATCAATTTTCAACTTGAATGAATACAGTTAACCCTATTTTACTGCAGGACATGGTAACTGTGTGACTGCTGGCGAGTGTGTTTGTGACCCAGATTGGATCGGTGAAGCTTGTGAAATTCCCTGTTACAATGGAACCAACAGCGGTGATGGCGTGTGTATTTGTTCCCGAGCGTGTATATCTGGTATCAGTTGTCAACACGAGTGCTCCGGCCATGGCAAGTGTAATGACCGGGACCAGTGCGAGTGTAATTTTTTCGAGGGATTCACCGGCGAGCACTGTAAAATACCGAGCTGTCCCGGCTGGCCTGTTTCCTGTTCTGGTCACGGTGTATGTAATGAGGCAGTCCGTGAGTGCGAGTGCGAGCCGGCATGGAGAGGTCGGGCGTGTGAAATTCCTGACTGTCCCGGTGATCCGGACTGTAACGGCGTATCCGCCAACTGTACCGTAGTTGTGGATGGAGAGGATCCACGATGCGTGAACTGTCAGCATCCTTATATGGGCGACGGCTGTGAGCTCAAATGCTACCATGGTAATGGTGTTCGGTTAGATAATGGAGAATGGGTGTGCAACTGTGACCCATGTTACAGCGGATCTGAGTGCGGCGTTCAGTGTTCGGGACATGGGCAATGCATGAACGGCACATGTGACTGTGGTTTTGAGGGATACCGTGGGAAAGTATGCGAGAGACAGGGGTGCCTCGGTTATGGAGAGGATTGTTCTGGACACGGTGCCTGTCTGGCAGTGTCAGGGCTCTGTATCTGTAACCCAGGCTGGGCAGGGCGTGGATGCAATAACGCAGTCTGCCCTGAAAATTGTAATAACCATGGAAACTGCATTGTATTGGAGGATGTCCCGACGTGTAGCTGTACGAACAAACATTTTGGACGAGCCTGCCAGTATAAATGTGAGCATGGCGGAGTGGAGAAAGATGCCTGTGTCTGTGAATCTTGCTATAACGGCTTCCTGTGTGAGCAGCTTTGTTCGGGTAAAGGGGGTCAGTGTCGCCCCGAGGGGGCCTGTGACTGCGGATTTGATCAAGGACGAGGGGAGTTTTGTGAGAAATCGGGCTGCCCTGGTCATGATACTGACTGCTCTGGACATGGCACCTGTATCCTTGCCACAGGTACCTGTATTTGCCAGGAGGGCTGGACAGGGGCTGGCTGTGAAAAGACGGACTGCCCTCATAACTGTAATGATAGGGGTATATGTGATGCCACGCTGAGACTGCCAGCCTGTAAGAACTGTACCATAGGTTGGATGGGCTTGGCTTGTGAGATACCTTGCAATGGAACTCAAGAACCACCAGACAGTGGGGTGTGTAAGTGTCACAGTAACTGCTCACACGATGTGAATTGTGGAACGGTGTGTAATAGTGTCGGTCTGTGCGTTGAGGGTCAGTGTGACTGTTCGGGACAAGATGGTTTGAACTCGGGCTGGTGGGGGCAGCATTGTACAGACCGGAGCTGCCCGGGTGTAGGGTCGCCATGCTCTGACCATGGCACATGTAACAAGGCGACTTTGCAGTGCTTGTGCGAGTCAGGGTGGTATGGCGATGGGTGTCACATCCCAGACTGTCCCGGGGTGCCAGACTGTAATAACCATGGAAGCTGTTCCGCTGCACACGATGTTCCCCAGTGCCAGTGTGACCAGGAATGGATGGGCCGGGCCTGTGAACTGCCCTGTGTTCATGGCTCATCCATGGAGAACTTTACCTGTGACTGTGAACTGTGCTACTCTGGGCCTGGGTGTGAATTATCATGTGGAGGCCATGGAAACTGTACCCAGGGTTTATGTCAGTGTGATCAAGGATGGTGGGGTAAGTGTATCTCCCTTATGCTGAATACATTTATGCATCTGGTATATACATCTGAAAACCAAAATAGACATATCATAAAACCAGCTATTGGTATGGAATACAATACACTGCCTAATAAACTTCTATGCTATCCGCTACGAAATTACCATTATAAATCCAGAGTAACTGGGCATGCACGCATGGCAAGGTCGCAAAAGGTCATGTGTATCAACTACCGCATTCTGCCCAGGTTGAAAGTGGGTCAAATCTTGGAAAAAGTACTTTTTCTGTGTAACTAGATGTTTTCAGGGTAATTAAATATCTGGAGCCGTCCTTTATCCCACCTGGTGATAGTGCGCCACTTGACCTTTTTGTGCTTCTAGGTATAGTTTGACAAAATATTCACTGTTTTCCAACTCTCGCACTATCTCTCCAGTGTTAACAACTTTGGATTTTGTATAAACAGGAAGTCTATAATTTTCTTCTGGTCCCTTGATATTCAGTGAAGTATACTGCATAATTAAATACAGTATATCACAGGTCTCTCATCTGGGGACTATAGTATGCATTCTATTCCAATGACCACATCAGGGAGTAATCCAGACGGGTTTTGATACCAGTATACCAGTATCGGCGCCCAAACTCAGGCATGCACATACTGTCAAAACAGTTTGAATATCGGCTAAAGTCTAAACCAAAACTACTTAAAATCACTCTAATGGACTTATTTTTATTATTTATGGAAGAAATGATTATTTTCTGTGTACAGCAGGTGGAAAGACTAAATTTTCCAACTTGCATCGTGCTTCTTGACAAAATCCATGCAGGCCACAATTTTAGCATGTTTTAAGCCCACTGCACATCGGTTTTGTGCAGCATGATTACTTCCGGTGTTGCAGGTTTCCGGTTTCTCAGTAGTCTACCGGTGTCCCCCATAAATGTCTTCACATTATCATGCCAAGAAATGGCCTATCTTATTGAAACTATCTTCAGAGATGCCTCATCATGTCAAATACATTATCATGATTTACCTTTTAAGCTTGAGTGATTGTTTTGCCAGGTGCTGAGTGTACAGAGAAAGGATGTCCAGGGGAGGGTGAGAGCTGTTCAGGGCGAGGTTACTGTACTATATCCTCTCAGACTTGTGATTGTGACCAGTACTGGAAGGGGAACGGCTGTCACCAACCAGACTGCCCGGGGGATCCACTCGACTGTGGTGGCAAAGGTATATTATTTTAAGAAAAACCTTATGGAATTTTGACAGATACACGCTTATTTTGTATTGTGTCCAAGAAGCTGGGACTTTAGATGTACAGTGAAACCTGTGTATATCGACCATGTTTGGGATCAGATTATAGTGTTGGTTTGACAGGGTTCTGGTTTATCAAGGTTCAAAATAGTTTAAATTGAAGTATTGGAACCATGGATAATGTTGGTATTTAAAGGTTGGTTGGTTTATCCAGGTGTCTGTATTCACAGGTTTCAGTGTATAATACGTAGATTATATTCTGTTTCAAGAATATTTGAGTGTCGTAGAAGCAGATTATCTCAATTCTCATTGATGTTACATATAGATTGTAGAGAATGTTCACGAGAAATATGTGCTTGGAGGGATGTGGCAATAACATATGTCACTCATCTAATGCGCATAAATTTGAGACACTTTAATTTGGCAAGTCTATTCCAGTGTTTGTTTGGTAGATTTCATCATGAAAATAAGATACAGTCTAGCCTCACTATAAGGCCTCGATAATTCTGATATGAGGCAGATGCTAGGGTGTCCCTAGACTGGATCCAGCCCCTGTTTCATAATGTATTTTAAACGGGAAACAAGAGGAAGTAACTCTGCCTATTAAGAAATGCTTGAAACAGGGACTGGACGGAACGTCACAAGGGAGCTAACTTTGCAAGAAAAAATGCACAATATACTGTGCATTTTTTGTCACCAATGAAAACTCCGTATTCTGACCCGCCCCCAACTCAAAGGATTTAATTGGTTCGTTCATATACGCACGCTGGAAGCAACGCGTTCATGTGACATCAACAATGAGAATGACGTTACTACCATGACCTTAACAATGGGAATGACATTACTGCCGAGACATCAGAGTATGGCGTTAGAATGAAATTGATACAAATGTTGCGACCGAAGGTAAAAACATGTCAATCGTTCAGACTAACCACGCCTCCAGATGGAATCTTTACACGACGAAACCCATCAAATCGTCCAGTCTCTATTTTAAAAATAATTGTTTCATTTTTTTTTTTTTTTTTATTTCTTTTTTGTTTTCATTCTATTTATTTATTTATCAAACGTATATATTTATTAAAGATCATTTTATTATTATTAAATAGTACATATGAAATAGAGACTCATCCAGTCTAGGGTGTCCCCAAATAAAAAAATGCATATTATTTCATCCCTCTTATATAAGGCTGAAAATATATAAGTTAGTTGAAATGTGGTCCCCCAATAACAGCGTTATAGGGAGGTTACACTGTATTACCAGGAGGATGTCATTATTGAACTGTCAAAATATTAGTCAGTGAAAGTTGAGCATCAAATGTCCATCCGTTCCAAAATACAGCATAATGTTGTCTTGATGGGTAATTATAGGCTATTCTATCCCCTGCATCTGGTAGTCTATTACAGTGACTATATTTGGGAGCTATCTTTTCTTCCAATTCAGTTAATTCAGGGGAATCAATATTTTCGATAAAACCGCAGGTATGTGTGATGTAGCGAACTACTTTCCTCCACGCTGTGTGAACTGTACCCAGTCCATGGGACCGGCCTGTGAGTATCCCTGTGTTCATGGCCATGAGGACCCGCCGTTCAGCACGCTCTGTCAGTGTCAGTCTTGTTTCTCAGACCCAGGATGTCAGACAGAGTGTTCCGGCCGTGGTAACTGTCAGAATGGTGTTTGCCACTGTACAGAGTCAGGCTTCAGAGGAGATCTCTGTGAGATACCAGACTGTCCAGGTAAGATAAGAACTTTCTCTTCTGTATAACTCTAATTAACAAAATAAGGGTGTTTATCTCAAACTTTTGACACAAAGTGTCCAAGGTGGATTGAGAAAATTTTATGACGGCGAGCTTCCAGGTGTATAATAAAGACACAATAAAAATCGGAAATGCCATTTAGATTGTGAACTAACGTAATGTTAACTTACTATTTTTTAATGATATTAATTCTTAGATCTCCGGATATCACACAAACTACCAAAATCAACTAATAATACAATCTGTTCCTTCAGTTGTTCCTATATGCATGTGTAAGAAACTTAGAAGGAAAAACATGTATTTGTTCAGTAAACTTCTTGAAGAGGAAGTGAAAGATGAGGTTGGAGTGTGTGGGTGGAGGATGTGTTTCCTCATCTTCCCATGCAAATAAAAAATCCTGGAGAGATTTTAATCAAACTTTTGATGAGACCTACTTCATGTGCCGCTTGTACAATAAATATTCAGACTTGTGTTGGTTTAGGGACATTATGTTGTCTTATTACATGTATTTCATCGACCAGGCACCCCAGACTGTATGGATCGAGGGCTGTGTGTTCGTCGTCAGAATGAGTCTGTGTGTATCTGTAATCCCGGGTTCACAGGAGAAGACTGCTCTATCCTTGTCTGCCCTGGCACCCCTGATTGCAGTGATAATGGTGAGTTAGAATTCGACCTATTCCAACGACAACATTCAACTGAAGTCACGTTCTGTTTTTCACTTGTTTACATGTTTCCTGAGAATTCTTGGTTCCAGCTCTGTGGATACAACTAATATCGGAAAATTAATATTACATTTACCCAGTATGCAATGTTCATTCACCCCATTATAAATTCAGAACATATAAAGAGCTAGGCAGGTCCTCTTCTCAGCATTTTCCCCTAAATGTTTCCCCGGGAGAGCTTTGGATCACTCTCCTCAAAACTGCCAATGCAATGGAGGGTGATATTGGAGAGCGTGATCACTCCAGTGGCAAAGGAAGATTATTCGACCTGGTGGGGCTGAATGTCTCCAAATGCTATCATAGCAATATGCGCCAAAGGCGCCTCATGTATGGAGGGGGGCTTTTTCTGGTTCCTACGCCTCAAATCACTCGCGAAGAACAAAATCCAGGAGAAAGATTACAGCTCTCACAGATTTCACAAACATAGATACTGCTCTGCAGTGTCCCACCCAAACTTTTATCCCAAATCCCAGTATAAATAAAGCCCATTCCTAAATCACAATATCCAGAATTTCTTCGATCCCAAATCCAGCTATAATTTCAAGGATCATCCTGGGTCATGGCAGTTCCTGATGAACTCCTAGCTATCTCTCTTAAATGTCAAACATACTCATCAGGGAAGTTCTAATACAGTGGGGGGGGGGGGGAGTTGCTTGATGTCACACTCATGGTTGTTTTACTCATATGGTGACAGTCAGTTTGGTTGGTGGAGGAAGCCGGAGAACCCGGAGAGAATCACCGCCCATCAACAAGTAGCTGACAAACTTCCACACATGGACCAGCTGGGCTCGAACCCGTTGCAAGTTTACAGATGTAATTTTGAAGATGAGTTTGAGTTTTGAACATGGTATCAAAATTCTGTTGGACACTTGAGGTATTTTGAAAAAGTTCCAAGATCAGCTTTTTGAAAGAAATATTGGAATAATTTTAAAGAAATCTAACTGATATTTTCCAGGTGACTGTGTGATACCTAACAATGCTTCAACCCCTGTCTGTGTCTGCCGGCATGGCTTCGATGGAGAGGCGTGTGACCGCTGTCAGCCTCGATTCACGGGCGCGTCATGTGACACATGTGACCTGGGCTACATTGGCTATAACACAGACTGTGGTGTGTTGTGTATCCATGGCAGTGCTACCACACCAGGTTTGTTTATGTAGCTCCAGCTCCCTTTCATTATCCATAATTGTTAATTAGACCAAGTGAGGATAGCATCGTGTGATGAGGGCAATTAGAAGATTACAAAATGTTTTGTATAAGGGTGGGCTGAAATTATGCGTCTAGAATTTTAGACCGATTTCAGTCTGTAAATGGTCAAACATTACATGTTTGATTTGCATAATTCTGTATATTATTTTGGAGAAATTTCATGGAATCTTTCAGACAGATTTTAAAGTATGCCTACTGTTGAATGTATATTGGCAGAATTCCTCGGCAATAACCTATTTCCGTTGTTACAAGAATACTTTTTCTAGATTTTTCTTCTTGTTTACAGGACACATGTACATTTACAGAACACATTCATGAATCGTGATATATTGAATTCTTGTTGTCAATCTTCAGGGGGTAACGTGTGTCAATGTTACAATGATGACAGCCATGGCCATTGGACTGGCGAGTCATGTGACACATGTGCCGAGGGATGGAACCTTCCAACCTGTACAGATTGTCAGCCAGGTATTGAACTATTATATGTACAATGGGTAATAAATCGTTGTAGAGTTCAGCACAGCCTTTTAGGGGAAAGCTGTGAACTTTCATTGTTTCATTTTGAGCATTTCCTGTTGCATAATGTGCACGGCATTATGGGTAAATTTGACAAGTTGTGTATTGCAAGAGAATCAAGCCTGGTGTTTGTTCATGGCCATTCTGTCTGTGGCTTTTTTGTTTGCCCCTTAATTGTTGAATGTCCAGCACAGTCATTTTATAATTGTTTTACTTGTAGAACTTGCAAAATACTGTAATGTCCTGGGGACAAACTTACTCTTCCCATGGTTAACTGCTCAGTGAAATCATAAAGCAAATCATTCAAAACTTATCTCCATACTTTTCTCCAACAGACTTTGTGGGCCCAGGTTTGTGTGATATCCCTTGTTTGAATGGGCAGGGTCAGTTTGCAATAAGAGGCGATGGAACAGGTGGAACCGAAGCAGTTACCCCAAAACTCACTTGTATCGAAACAACTAGTGGATCGACCATCTACAATGTGTGGTTTGGGTATGGCAATTCGAATCCTCACAATGTCTACATTCCGATTGGCCAAGAAAATCACATAGGTGGTGCTCACATCTCTCTATCCCAATCTCAGACTCAGCAGTTCAAACCAGGAAATGTACCCAAAGCTTTCTCTGTTGGGTAAGTTATTCAAATACTCCAGTCGCAACTAATGCACTTTTTCTCCCTGTGGAAAATGGGGAATCAGTTTTTTAGGTAATCATCCAGAATTTGGCCCAAGATATTGGATAATTGGATGTCAGTACATGTAGAAGGAGAGACGACATGCAAACAAACCTTTCCTTCATGCATCGGCAGATCTTATTCATGTCATCATTGTTTCAGTGGAGTTTTATAGAAACAATAGTGCATTATGGGATATCATCCAGAAAATTGGAAGAACACCCAGTCAATCACAGAGTTTCTGTAAAAGATTCATTGACTTGTTGTGTTATCATAAATCATGAACCTGATGGAAGACCATAGAACAATGAGCTGTACGTTCTAAGAAATTATCAGATGTCCGGCACCAATGAATGAAATGGCTGAGTGGTTTACAAATACACTACTGAGGATTTCATGCAAAAATTCAAGAGTTGTGGGTTCAACAGCCACATGAGAATCACCCATCCAGCATTATTGTCTGTACCAGATAATTTTCACCGATATTTTTGGGTCAATATTTTGTACCACTTTGAAATGAACACTGAATTTTAACTTCTTCTTTATTAAACTTTCGCTAAGTCTGCCCTCAGCATTCTCAAGTGTATAAAGGTATATATATATATGTACAGGTTATGATGAAGCCAATCTAATATAACACAAAAATATATGGTCTGGAAACAGTGGGATGTAGACACTCCTGGAGAGTGGGCAGACATGGAAGGATTATGGGGAATAGGGCTAAACAAACAATGGCTGTGGTGGGTGGTTACAATGTAAGGGCTGACTCAAATAATCTGATGTTGAATGGTAGTACATGTGGCATGCTGGTTATGAAGAGTAGATATAACAGTAGTAATATTAATAAATAAAGTAAGGAACAGTTCATAAAGCATCTGCATGGCCTCCACATATAATGATAGAGTATAATGGGTACACATGTATGGATACAATGAAAGTCAATTAAGGTATATTATAGTCTATTGTGGTGTGATCACACTTCACAATGTCATTCAAAAGTTACAACGTTGAAATTTCACACAGTATATAAACTGAAAAATATAAACAGAAATACTGAAAATCACCAATCCCCACCTTGTTATTTTGGAGCCACGGTGATGTTTATCGGCCAATGTTATAATATGCAGGCTTGACGCATGATGTAAAAATATAACCTTCAAATCCCTCATCTAAATTTGTGTTCGTTATTCATTGAGAACTACTGAAAGTATTTCATTGATACTTTTGAATAAAATTACAGTTATTGAGCTCATATACTGTGTGAAATTTCAAAGTTGTATGATAAACTGACTCAGAAATATCGTTGAAAACATCTAGAATAGATTATCTGGAACAGACAAGAGTATCTGTGTTTTTTTCCTGACAATAACTGGATATTAATATTAATTCACTTTCTGAATGGCAATATTAAATATGAGTATATAATTGACAAAAATGGTTGTGTCATTATTCAGCCTATCAGAGTGCTACAATAATAATTGTATGCTATCTTGGATCTTCAAATTTTGTCTATGTGAATTTGAGGTGTCCGAGTGGTTCACAGTGCTTCAACTTTTCTGCTGGGGATTGGGTGCCATACTCTGAAGGTCGTGGGTCAACCCGAACATGGCTATTGTTTGCGCAAAGGTTGATGTTTTACGTTTATTTGATTATAGTCATCGCAAAACTATTCCTGACAGACAAGATTCATGTGACCTAGTTACCTGACAGCAACGAATGTAACATACGACGTAATATGTACACGCGCACTCCGCATGCATGGTTGTTGTTGTTGTTTAACATTGTGGTAAGCAAATATGGACTTATGCGAAGAAGCAGTTGGGGGTAACTTTTACAATAAAGAATAAGCAGATAGAAGTTCTGGAGTGCCTGTACGCGAAGGACTGTTTGTCAGTTTTGAATAACAATCCCCATGACTCAGCATTTTGCCGAAAAATATCGAACTATGGAGAGTGAATGGTATAGCAACGGCTGATGACAGACATTAGCCAATCGAATCACAGCTCTTAACGATTCAATCACTGGTCCACTTACTTAATTAGCGAAGGCTATTATTATATAATTTTAAAACATCGACCATCACGCAAACATCGCCTTGTTTGGGTTGGGTCACTGGTTTCACACATGGTGTGACCAATCTAGATCTAATATCTATGCTTACCAAGAAAATGTTATCTTTAGAATAATTGGATATTAATACCAGTAAATTTATATTTTGCTTTGCTTTCCAGACCCGTTGATGGTAGCAGTGAGGTGTATTGGTACCTTTCTTACGCACGTTCTAACACAGTGTTCAACGTATCCGCTATTGTTCATGATTTGACGGAGTGTGTCAATACAGGAAGGGAGGTAAATCAGATTCATTTGTCGGTCATCTCCACAAGTCAGACTTATCCCTGAAGCTTTTCCATGATACCTATGAATTCTTCAATGGCGTTAAACAGAGTTACCTTTCATGCATTCCATACATGATCAACCAGAGAGTAGGTCACATTGATGTAGATTAATTAAATCATATGCCATTTTTATCTGCTGGCTCGATCATATCGTATATCACATCGTTGAAGCCAGGTCTTGAAGTTCTATATTCATTTGAAATTCTGATGTGGTGATGCTCCTGATTGCGTACCCTAAATCCAAGTGATATTTGTGCATATATCGAGACCATCCCTTCAATAACAGCTGACCTAGCTTCTTATTGGACCAGTGTTTGAATTGTTGTTCTACATCCAATGTAATCAATACAATTAGCAGACTTTTTATCATAAAAGAGTATACAAGTTGGCAGTATTTTTCCATCTACTAATACAGCGAATACATGTTTCTGTTTCAGAATGACATGGAGACAGATGACCGCTACTGTCAATGTAACCATGGTTACTGGGGTGCAGCATGTCGAGGAGAATGCCCTGGCGGAGCTACCAGCCCATGTTACGACAATGGACGTTGTGACCCTATCAGTGGGAGCTGTAGCTGTAACCCAGGTGGGAACACCAGCACTAATTGTCAGACGTGCAACAAGAACTGGATAGGCTCTGATTGCTCTGTGGCACTGCTGGATCATGTGAACACCTTTGACGGATACCATCACGGCAGAGCATACCTCAGTGGACATTTTGTGACCCTGGACGGTGCATTGTACAGTTATAATGGTGTAGGAGAACACGTTCTGCTGGCAGGGATGCTGTCTGCGGGAGTAAGATTCAAAGCCCACATCCTGCAGGCTTGGTCCTCGACAGAAATGTTAGGGACCAGCATCCAAGGGTTCAGTTTAGAAACCGATGGACACATCACCGAGATATATCCTGGCACGGATTCAGAAAGCACCCATGGCATGGTCATACTCGCTGGTAAAAGAGTACATATCGACACCCGTGGAGTAACAATAAACAGATACTTTGTATGCAGGAGAATATCGTTCAACCATTACCAGCTGGTGGGTAGAAATTCTGTGTTTATTGAAGTGATCGTCTACAGAACACACCTGAACATCCATGTGAAGATCCTGGAGAGCGTCTGCCAAAACACGCTGGGACTGCTGGCTTCCTGCGACAATGATCCCCTGAACGATTTCCGCGACAGAAATGGCGACATTCTGACCAGTGGGGTGCTTGGTACCCTTCATCAGACATCGATACATAAAGAATTTGGAGCATTGTGGCTGGTCGACAGCCAAGGAACAGACACTGTGTTCGTGTCCAGAGATGTTACTAATGAAATCAATGGGAAATGCCTGTTCTTTGATGAGACGAGTGTTGTCAGTGAGCCTCTGTTCACCATTTCACACGGTGATTTGACTTTCGAGGTGAGCTTCAAGGTTCGTGACAATCAGACCGAGTGTGGATCCATATGGTCATATAAGCTTACCTCGCCCCTGACAATCCTGGCTTGCGAAGATCACTTGGCTGTTCACTTCGACGGTCGTCTGCTGGACCTGACGTCCATGAGATTTGTCCAGAACCATTGGTATCATCTGGCGGTAGTTTGGCAGAAACAGACACAGACATTGGTTATGTATCTATTGGATGAAGACTTGTATGGTTCAAGTTTCCCTATAAATCTGGGGAGTCTGGAGTTCCTTTCCCCAGGAGGGACATTGATGCTCGGACAGTGGAATGCAGATGCATACAGGGTCACAGGAGTCCTGTGGAATTTTGTTGGATGGATCAGCGAAGTGAGAATTTGGAGACGCCAGCTGACTATTGTTGAAATCAAAGATCATGCCTTCTCATATGTAAGTTCAACCTCTGATCACCTGGCTAACATCTGGAGATTTAAAGAAGGCACAGGCGAAAAAACTTATGATGCCGTCTCTGGTCTGTATATGGCAATGATAGATAATCCTTGGAAACAACCCCGATGGTCAGCTGCTGGAATCATTCTCAAACTTGCAATTTTCAATCCTAGATTGTTCTACATGGCTAATGCCAAGGCACTTGCAAGAGATGAAGAAATCAAATTTTGTTCCGACGTAATTCACTCGACTGGCTTCAGTGACAGTTGTGGGTACCTCGGTTCAGCTGGGATTACATCCTTCCAACAACAGAGCCTTTACAACGTAGTGGCCTTCGGGTCAACAGATTCTGCCCTCGATGTCGTCGTTGCTTTCGCCGACCATTGCCAGATACTGAGAAACTTGCAAAAATGGCCAGCGCAAGATTTGTGCAATAAATTCCACGAACGCTGGTTCCCGGACTGGATTGGTGAGAACTGTGATATACGCTGTGTTTCCGGATATGCTAGTGCAGGAAGTACAATCAGCTGTGAGTGCTACAAAGATTTCTGGGGGACACAGTGTGATGGTATGTGTACAGGCTCAACAGCTGGCTCATGTGGGCTCTCAGGTGTGTGCAGTGCTGAACAAGGGGTATGCCAGTGTTCACCAAGTTTCAACAGTTCATCAAGCTGTGTCACATGCAACCAGGGATGGCATGGCTTGGATTGTCCATCAGCACAGGTTCATTTGACAACTCTTCCTAATCATGCAATTTGCAGCGTGTTCGGGTTCTCTCACTATATCTCATTCGAAGGACAGAGTTTTGATATGCCGACGTTGGGAGCATTTGTTCTTCTACGCCATAGTGATATCCGTATTTCTATCAATCAAGTCCCATGTGGACCCAAGAACAGTGTGTGCATCAATGCTGTGTCAGTGGAATCGGCTGTTCTGAACATGACCATACTAGCACCAGTGCCAAACTCCAACAAAACCACCATCCTGTTGGACAATGTGGAAGCAGAACTTGGAGCCATAGGAAATGTTTCAGGTGGACTTTCTGTGATGAAAATTACTAAGACATTGTATAAGGTCAGTTTACCCATCGGCCATGTGTTGATTCGAACAAGAGCAAGACTCCTGGAAGTTATGGTGTCAGTGAAGGAGAGAGCATCCTGCTCTATGGACACAGAAGGACTTTGTGGAAACTGTGATAATAATCTAGACAATGACTTCCAAGTGAGACCGGGCACGTTCATCAAATATTCAGACCTTTCACAGGACATTGTCATGGGAATGTTGGCCGACTTCTGGAGAATTTTGCCTCATAAGTTTGAAGTTTATGATTATCGGCATGACGGCTTTGCAGAACGAAAGAGAGCGACTGGAGATTTCAGCCTCTTTTTGGTGAATGGTGTCTGCTCCACTGAAGCACTGGTGAACGTTTTCAGCACCAACGACAATGTGACCATCGAATTCTCTGTCAAACCCGAAAGTCGATATGGTTTCATCTTCACGTACACTCAAGATGCTGTATCATTCCACTTATATCTCAACGAAACATTGTGGGTGTATGGTGGGACATCTGCGTACAACACAGGACTCAATATAGGTTTGAGGACATGGGTACATATTGCCATGAACTATCTAAGGCATACTGGTGACCTAATATTATACACCATCGACAGACACAAGACCATTCAATCATTCACCCTGTCTCTAAGTACAGATCTTTTTAAACCAGGTGGTGTGGTCGATCTGGGCAAAGTTCTGTCTTTCAGCGTTGAGGTACCGGGAGTCTACCAGGGTGAAATAGATGAGCTAAGGATATGGAGAAAACAGTTAAGCATTTATCAACTTATACAGAATGTGTTTTCAGGGCTGAGTACGGGATATCCAGGACTCGCAGCATGGTGGACCTTCGAGGAAGGGCAGTCTTACATTGCCTATGATAGAATCAAGAGAACGAGGCTAACCATCTCTGCTTCTGGGGTGAAGTGGGTATTCTCTGATGTAAAATCATACGTGGTACAGGTGAAGCGAGTGACTCTTTTCCCTCTAGTTGATCAACTTAGGGCTGCTTATGTAAAATGTTATCACATGCTGAATGAGGACAGACTACAGAGTACATGCAAACCTCTGGGACAAGCAGTGACAACCTACTTTCTGGAAGCCTGTATCTACGACATATATTATACCTCGAATGAAGGATCATTTTATCTGGCAGTAACCAACTACGCTTACTACTGTGCCGCTATCCTGGAACCTGTCATTTCTCCTCTACAAGGGTTGTGCGAGAATCGACACAGTTCAGACTTTGCTGCTCTCTGTTCGGACAGATGCCATTTTGGAGAAGTTAACGAACTTGGCTGGTGTGTCTGCCAGATTGGTTATTGGGGCTTCGACTGTAACAATGCCTGTCCCGGGGGTGCCAAGAGCCCATGCTACAACCACGGGACATGCAATGCCACAGATGGACAGTGCAGCTGTGAACCGACTTGGTCTCAAGAGAACAACTGTGAATCTTGCGCGACCAGCTGGTCAGGGCCAAATTGTAACATCAACACACCAGTTACCGGAGAGGAAACACCAATGCCTGGTTCTGCCAGCACCTGTACAGTGTTCGGACATGCTCACGTCATCTCTTTCAGTGGGGTAAAGTATCACTTGACCACCATAGCAGATGTGTATGCCCTGCATTCAGAGGAGGTGGAAATTCAACTACACACCACAGACTGTTACAACACTTCAACATGTATCATGGCGATAGGTCTGGCATCAGGAGGAGAAACCCTTGTGATAAGAGCTGGCTATACTTCACAAAGTGACCCAATCGTCTGGACAAATGGGAAGCGAGAAACTGAGTACAAAATGGAATACAAGCTTTCTGCCTTCTCCTTGACCCATCGCTCTCTCAAAGAGTATCACATCGGAAACCTTGCTGGGACGTTTAATGTGTCCATTTTCATCTACAAGACTTACTTGAGTCCGACCATAAGCACTGCTAGTCATCTTTGCCTGAATCAGAGGTCGATTTGTGGGAACTGTACTAAAGAATCAGGTAACGTTGATTTGGACATGATGGACCTGCACGTTCCTCTGGACAAAAATTTATTCTCAGTAATGTATATGAACAGTGAAATAGGGGAGTCATTGAATGTTACTGGTGCTGGTCACTGCTTGCTCTTAAATAACTCACAGATTTCTGCTGGACCCTTGCACAACATATTCTCCTCCGACGGAGACTTCACCTTTGAGTTTCATATTCAACCACTGACAAGCAGGGGCATTGTTCTGAGCTACAGCCATCAGACCGTGTTTTCCGTGTACCTGCAGACTACATTATGGATCCAAACTGGAGTATCTCTGGTAGATTCTGGGATCACCATGGACTTGGATGCCTGGCAACATGTTGTATTAGTGTGGAGATTCTCACAACTCACATTAAACATTTACATCTTCCATGAACTTGGCACCTTGAAGCAGACATCCATCATCCTGAACACAACTGTGTTTGAACAGGATGGGACGCTCGTCTTGGGACAGTGGTTTGCACCAACGAATACACCACTCCAGGCACCAACGGACGGAATATTTGTGGGTAGAATAGATGAAATACGGGTATGGCATAGGACATTCACAGAGAAGCAGGTGTTAGAAAGATTGTTACACAGTCAAATCTCTGCAGCAACGGCTGACCTTGTAGCTCTCTGGAAGTTTGATGAAGGAGAAGGTTCCACTGTACAAGACTTAGTGACTGGGATAAATTTCAACATCTACTCTGCTCCAGCTCTGACAGTAGCAAAGTGGCAGATTTCATCAGCATCTCTTGTCCTGTATGATCGTCTGTCCTCTTATGAATTCACCGATGCTGAACAAAAGATATCTGCAGAGTCCAGATGCCACAATCTGTTCTATGTCTCGTCTTTGGGACAGCAGTGTAACAACTTGCCCAAGTCATACTTCGTGTTCTACTACATTTCGTGTCTTCATGACATCGCCAAGACGGGTACAGTAGAGGCATCTGTGACCGCGGTTGTGTCCTTGATAAATGTCTGCCATGAACGTTTGCAACTTTCCTTCTGGCCAGGTCAAAACGTGTGCTCATCATTTTCTCTGTCTGTGTTCCCGGTCTGGCGAGGTACTAACTGTGACGTCCAGTGTTTCTTCGGAGACCAAAGCACCATGAATCGGTGTATTTGTGCTAATGGTTTCTGGTCCAGTGACTGCTCCGCAACATGTCCTGGAGGTACTGGGTCCAACTCGTGCAGCGGCAGAGGGCTGTGTGCTCAGGAAAGTGGTCTCTGCAAGTGCAACAAGAACTACGATGGTGACACCTGCAACTCGTGCAGAACATCGTGGAAAGGAAGCAATTGTGACATTGCCATTCAAGATATTTCCCAGAGTTCAACACAAAGCTGCTCCTTGTCCGTAGATGGAGCTTTAACCACGTTTGATGGCACAAGTCTGAACATGAAGAGGACTGGAGTACTGACATTGTTCACCAGTACCACGATGAATGTATCTGTTGAGGTCCTTCACACGCCATGTCTTCAGTTTGATTCTTGCATAACCGGACTCGCAGTGACTCTGGAAAACACTAGCCTGGTTCTGAACCACACCAGTTCCACAGAAGTTTATCTGAACAACTCCATGGTACAGGTGGACAACGAGACATACATCTCGGACCTGAAGCAATTCCGTCTGGTTCACGTGGACAAATACCAGTATGTGGTCATCGGCCCCTATGGCTGGCAACTAACCGTCTATATAATGGACACATACTTGAATGTGGAAGTTTCCAACTCTGGTCACTCTTGTGATTTGACGGAGGGTATTTGTGGTCCATGTAAAGCATCCAACAGTTCATGCCTGGAAGATGACCTGGTGTGTATTATCAAAGCCACTGGACTGGCTCAGTACATTGATTCTCTAACAAATGGACTGGTAGATGAAGTCCTTACATCATACTGGGACTCCTGGATAAAGGCATACAAAGATAGTATATTCGCCTCAGTATATGGATTAACCAGCATTGACACACAAGCTGGGTTTGCCCTGGTGATTTCTGATGGAGCTGTAGTGTCCTTGCCATTGGGCCCAGAAGTGATCAACAGTGTTTCCATCACTATCGAACTTGCGCTGAAAGTGACAACTCCAGGTGGTGTGATCTTCTCCTATGCTCTAGATTCTACCTTCGCTGTTGGAATTGTTAACGGAAAGCTCTGCATTCATTTTGGAGTACAGTTCATCCTAACTGACATCTTGGTGGAGTTGAACACCTGGACTCACCTGGCAATTGTCTCTCGACAGGAAATTGGCAGCATAGCACTATATTATATCTCATCATCGGGAACCTTGCAGTATAGCTATTACGATCTGGGTCAGCAATGTTTCCCAATAGGAGGAACACTTGCTCTGGGGTCATGGCAACTGTCCGTTAACAACAAAGGGACACCCCCACCAGGGTTCTTTGCAGGAGCAGTAGACAACCTGATGATCTGGAGTCATGGCCTGACACCCCCAGAAGTTGAGAGTCACTTCCGAGTTCTCTTCTCAAGGGGGGAAAGTTACCTTGTGGCTCTGTGGAAAATGAATGAAGGGCAAGGCCTGTTGGCCCTCGATGTGGTCAGGCAATTGCAGTTGAGAATTGAGAAAGGATGTATCTGGTCTCTGTCCACTCTTCAAGTGATTTCAATCAGGCTACGTGCAGCTGCTCACGAACTGGCATTTATAAGCACTGATCTTGAGCAACGAGCAAGAACAGCTTGTGATGGTTTCTTCTTGCAAGGCAGTATATCTCAAGCTTGCGGTAATCTGGCTGTCATGGCCCAGTTCTATTATCAACAGTGCCTTCAAACCATAGCTACGACAAGACAAATCGATGCCAGTCTGGATGCAGTAATGATGTTTTCAACAATCTGCCAGACCACCAATAATCTTCCCTTCTGGCCTGCTCAGCTGCTTTGCAACAATTTCCCCAGCAGAACCTTTCCCATCTGGGTTGGTGAAAATTGCGACATCGGGTGCAAATTTGGCACCCCGGATCCAGTCGCTGAAAGCTGCCAGTGCATAGAGGGTTACTGGGGTGAACATTGTGACTCTATCTGCCCAGGGGGACACAGCAAACCTTGTAATAACCATGGTGTATGCAATGTGAACTCGGGCCTGTGTGACTGTGAAGAGAACTGGCAAAGCGATGGAAGATGTAGTAACTGCACCGAAGGGTGGATTGGTACAGACTGCAGCATCCTCAAACCCACACTACCTGAAGACTATGGAATTGCATGTATGATGGGTCGATTTGGTCAGGTCATCAACTTTAGGGGCTACGGGCTCAATGTACGGAAACCTGGAATCTACAGACTACTGGAATCACAAGATATCAAAATACAGGTAATTAAAAAAATTTGGCTTTGCTAAATTTCCTTTCCTAAACTACATAGAATATTAGTCTTTCGAAAGAATGTTGACAGGTACTGTTAGAGCAAGGCATTGAGAAGCAACTGGCATGATTATTGAGATGGCAGGATGACGGCACTTACCAGAATGCTACAGTATGATGGGCATAAATGTAGCGTACAAAGTTTCTACAAACATTCACACTAAAGTCGTATTTTCAAAATAATTGGATAGAGTAATCTGTATCAGCATTCAGATAGGAAAATTCACAATTTGTGTTCAGTTATTAATTTTCTATTTATTTTCAGGCCAGACAGATTTCTTGTTTCAAGCAAACGCGTTTCTGCATCAACAGTGTGGCAATTCGTGTCAAGAACACTGACGTGGTAATACAGACAAAGAAAAACAAAATCCAGTTGTATGTGAACGGAAAGTTGATGGACATCTTCCACTCTGTCCCTGTCTCATACACGGCAGACTGCAGCTTGAGTGTCATACGTCATAATGACAGAAATTTTAAGATCATCGTTGATGATCTGGGAATCGTGATAAAAATCCTCGTTCAGAGTTACAGCAGTATTTTCATCGAGTTTGAAATCTCCAACTATGTGTGCTGTAGTATTGTGGAAGGTGGACTTTGCGGGGCTTGCGATAAGTGCTCAGGGTCAGAACATCTCCCATCTCTTCCCTGCGACATTCGTCCTCGTGGCAACGAAGAAACAATCATCGAAGTGGGACCAGGAGATAGCCAGACGACGGTCGACAATAAGACCGGTCAAGCTGAGGTAGGGACCAACACTACCATTATTCCCGATGCTGGCTCTGGAGGGGACATAACTAAGATTGGACCAGGTAATACCCTGTGCTTTGATGATGCTTCCGTTATAGCTACGAAGCTGAAGGTCTTTAAAGGGCGGTACACGACATTGGAGTTCTTCGTGAAGACTTGTACAGAGACAGCCTGCTGGGGCTCAATTCTGTCTTACACCAAGCAGAGAACGTTTTCAATCAGAACTGAGTCCACTGTCTTGGTGTCCTCAGGCTACCAGGATTACGATACCGGTTTGCCGCTAGAAGACAAAAAATGGAACCAGGTCTCGCTCGTGTATGACAAGAGGCTTCGGAACTTAGATGTCTATGTATTCCAGAGTTCCGGCAAAGCTCGAAGGAAGTCATTCCGACTGAGCAAACATCCATTCACAAACACAGGTAGTCTGGTAGTCGGAAAATCCCAACCTGCTGCCGATGGAACTGGGTACGAAGCTAGTAAGAGGTTCGTGGGCTGTATCGACGAACTGAGAATATGGAACAGGTAAGATGATTTCTATGGTAAGGGAGAGATGACCTTCTCAATGAACCAAACAGTTCCATGGACCATGGTTTATCATTGGTCAATTGTCTTAATCTTCAGTTAATTAAAGTAACTGATTTCAGTGATTCAAATTGTCCAATCTCAGTTTCTGCTTTTCACTCAAATGCTTCAGAAACAATATAATTTACAGGGAGTGCAAGATTGTCAGTGATTTTCAGACGCATCCTTAAATTCTAACCCCTGAAAATTGAGGTCAAGGTCAAAGGTCACTGACCCCAAAATCAGGAAATTATTAAAAATCACAATTTTTCGTGTCAGTAGATACATTATTTGAAGATGATGACAGGTACAAAAATTGAGGTCATGGTCACTTTGACCCCAAAATCAGGAAATCATTAGAAATCACAATGTTTGTGTAAGTAGAATAGGCGGAGACTTATGAGTCGTACCAAAATTGAGGTCAAGATCAAAGGTCACTGACTGGAAAATCTGGAAATAATTAAAAAATACAATTTTTTGTGTTAGGGGAATTTAGGGGGATATGATGTGCCACATACCAAACTTGACATCAATTTGTTGTGTGGTAGTATATTGAAGCCAATTTTAGATCTTGTTTTGGTGGGTTAATATCGATGTTGTCCATATTATTTTCAGATACTTTGACAGCGTTGCCATCCTTCAGCATTGGGATAGAATTTACAACAATTCTGATGAAGGACTCGCGGCACTCTGGCATTTTGATGATGACTTCACAGGCAAGTACACTACAAAATTTCCTCATATATTCAACACAATGTATTCTCTCTTGGATAACTGGAAGTTTTCAATGACATATGTAATGGTAATATTATATGATCTGTCTAATAATTCGAACCGCACTGCGGTGGCCTAATGGTTAGAGCGTCGGCCTCGTAAGCGGTAGGTACAGGGTCCAATCCCAGACCAGATCATATCAGAGACTTGAAAAATGGAACGTGTTGCTTCCTCGCTTATGCTTAGCATTAAGAGGATAGAACAAGGACTAGTTCGCTCATTGTCAGTATAATGTGACTGAGTGCATGGGGTGTCATGTCTGACTACGGCATGATATTTCAGTGGGACCACTATAAAATGGCAGCATTAGATATGCTCTGTTACAAACCGTCGTGATATAGCTGAAAAAATCATTAAAAGTGACGATAAACCCTATTCACTTAATCACTCACTCTAATAATTCAAAGAGTAAACCTCAATTTCTATCTCCAGAATTCAAAGATCTCAAGGACATACCAGATTTTTCCAAGCTGTTAAAAGTGGCCATATATATGCCTTAGTTATATGACAGTAGTTATGACTATTACCTCAATGAAAGTTATTACTAACTTTTGATACAAGCTAATATTTATTGTCTTCAAGTATGGTTTTAAGTATTGTTACTGTTTTGGTAACTATAAAGAATATCAAAATACAATTTTCAAGTTTTCATCAGTAAAGTTATCTCTCTTAGTTGACATCTGCCATGATGAGTTTTGAACCAGATCACCTTTTCATGCTAGAACAAAGGATTTTGACACTTAATAAGATCATCGCCGTATTCTACACATGAACTTTGGCAAAAAATAAATGTCCCTGAGTTTTCTAAATTTAGGTTAGCCAAATTAGAGAAGACCAAGAAAATTCGCCTGTATTTGTCATCCAGTTGTGTATGCTTACCTGAATGTTGCATATTCAGCTCATAAAAAAACACTTTAGAATAATAAAAAAAATTGTGAAAATAAACAGTTGGGAAGTGATTAAGTTTTAACAACAACATACAACACCATGATTAGAGCATCGATTATTCTTTTCAGTAATGAATCAATCAAAGTGGGCATTATATTACTCAATCTGGTAGGGGCCCTCGGTGGCCGAGTGGTCTAAGGCGCTTCGCTGGTGACCGCTAGCCTCACACCGCTGAACCGGCACGGGTTCGAGCCCAGCTGGTCCATGTGTGAAAGTTCGTCAGTTACTTGCCGAAGGGCGGTGATTCTCTCCGGGTACTCCGGCTTCCTCCACCAACCAAACTGACTGTCACCATATGAGTGAAACAAACTTGAGCGTGACACTAAGCCAAATTACCTTCCTCCTCCTCCCTCAATCTGGTAATGTTAATGAATTTCATACTTTACTGGACTAATCAGATAAGTATATTGCATTATAAATAATATCGAAGATTATAAGCAGTTTATAGTTTTCCCAACTTTCATCATGTTCACGTAGATCTTCTTATGATTTTTGTTTCTAACGAACAGATGGTATCACCACTGACGAGATCGGAGGTGTGGAACTAAGAAGTCCGAATCGCCCATTCCGGGGACCTGATTCTGACTTGTCCAATGCTCCCATACCTTTCCAAGAACAGCCTCCAAACCAATTGGTGCCTAGACCAGACACTCCAGTATCCCAGGGACCTGGCAAGGGCAAAGGCAAGGGCAAGGGCAAGGGTAAGGGCAGAGGCAGAGGGAGAGGCCAAGGAAGGAGACGAAAACGACAAGCTGTAGACTCACTGGACTGGGACAATGTAGTTCTTTTCTGCGAACATCTGTTCATCAATAGTACCATGGGAAGGTGAGCCCCTCTGTTAGTTCACATGTCCATGTCTTATAGAGCTGATTCACCCATTTTGAAAATATAGAAATAACACTTGACGGCGGAGCTGTCCAATTGGTGGGGAAAGTAAGTAATTATGACATTAAATTTTCTATGTGACTGCTTCTGAAGTCTGATTTTTGTCAACTGTTCAAAAACAAGACAGAAAAGGTACGGTAGCTGAAGACAAGGTCTGATGTGACATTGTGATGACATTTCAAACATCATAGCCATTTATGTCAGGTGCTGTTTTGAAAGCAGTGTGAGCTTCCAACGCGACGTCAGTACCACTGTGCTTTCTTTTCTTCACATCCTGCAGTCTCCAGTTGACTTTTACAATTTGTTTTTGAGCAGTTCACAAAAATCGGACATCTGAGGGAGTCACATAGAAAAATGATAGTCATAATTACTCACTTTTCTGAAAGTTCTGTCATCCAGTTAATGTCACATTTAAATGACGAAACTATAGCTCTTTAGAAATTAAAAATAACAGCCCGAGATATTTTAAAACTGTCTGTTGAATTATATATTTCAACTAAGAATATGATAAGTGGAAACCTCCTTCATCATATTGCCGTTTCAGGCTATTTTATTTTGGCTACCAGGTTTAACCCTGGGAACCATTTGTTGTTAGTCTGAATGTATATTTCCAATATGTGCCTGTAAAAATAAATCACATATTTTTCACTCATTTGTAGGGAATGTGCTTCGGCCAGTCAATCTTTACAGAAGAAATATTTGTACGAGTGCATGCGAGATGTGTGGACCAATCAAATGCACGGAGCTGCTGTAGACCTGGTGATGGAGTATGCGTATTACTGTCAGACCGTTCTCAAGTTAACTCAGTGGCCTGCTCAGGCCATGTGTAATGATTTCGGCAACGATGCAGACTTTCCCCTTTGGATTGGAGAAGCTTGTGACCTCCCTTGCCTTTATGGTACAAAGAGCTTGGACAAGGCCAGTGAATGTGTTTGTCAGACGGGTTTCTGGAACACCACTTGTAATCAAGTCTGTCCTGGAGGCGCAGATCATCCTTGCTCAGGATTTGGGCCATGTGACCGAGTGAGTGGCATCTGTGACTGCCCAGTGAACAGAAGAGGGTCTGTTGACTGTGCCCAGTGTTCCCTCGGATGGATTGGCCCAGACTGCTTAGCTACTACAATATTGAGTCATAAAGACCAAGTCGTCGCCAAGATGTCGACTCATGGACACATACAATCCCTTTCGAACCTAGCCTACCAGCATACTGGAGTAGGAGAGTCTAATCTAATCAGTATTGGAACTAACATTATAATCCAGGCTAAATTTGTGCATTGCCACCAGAACTACTCCTGTCCTACATTTGTAGGATTACAGATCGGCGATGAAAGGAAAGGATACGCTGTCTTGTCCATGGGTCGAACTCTTGAAGAAAAGGACAAATTATCCATGTTCATTCTCAGCAAGACTTATTCTCTGGATTCAGTGCAATATTTTGATGGCTTTGAAGTAGAAAGACTGACATTGCATGACGTGAGATTGTATATTTATCCAGATATATTGATAAAGATAGGGTCATCTGAACAATACATTTCCCTAACACTCGTCATGCCACCTACATATGCAAACAACACTGCGGGCCTTTGGACCACTAGTGCCAATGACAGCAATATCCAAGGTGTTGTAGCAACTCAACTGAACACCACATTCAACTCCAGCATGCTGCAGTTACCAACCAACCAAAAATCGAATTATTCCTTAGAAATTGAGACCAGGGAGAATATCACCATTGAGCAAATCAACACCACAAAGCAGTTGCAGAACGGGGACTTCTGGGAAGTTCAAGATGAAGCAAGAGTAATCTTATACCCAAGCCCCATGTATGAGGAACAAACACATGGGGGATACTCTCTTCAATTTATGAATGCATCACTCTATTCCAATTTCTCAACGACCGTGTTGTCTGGACGGATAACCCTGGATTTCTTTGTGAAAGCTGAAACATGCATCGAAGAATGCGTCTTGGTATCATTCGCAAACCTGCAGACATTCTCACTTGTGTACAAGGATTCCTTAAGAGTTCACCATAATGAGGAATCATGGGACACCAACCTCATTCTGGAAAAGGACCAATGGAACAAGGTGTACTTTGTCTACGATGGAGACACTGGTGACAGTATCATCTACCTGTTCAGAAATAATGGCATGGTGTATAGAAGTGATCATCAACTCCCTGCTGGAATATTTGAGGATCCTGGCATCTTGTCTGTGGGACAATGGTTACCGCCACATAATGGCACACTCCTCTCCCCATTTGACAGCTTCACCGGAGAGATTGACAACTTCCGTGTTTGGAACTACCTGGTGGAGCCGAATATCATCGTGGACACTTACCAGATGAGCAACACAGAACTCTTCTCAGTTCTTCGAAACGCGTGGCCATTTGATGAAGGGACAGGCCAACTAGCCGTGGACATGTCTTACACAGACAATTTCATAATCCCCAATGCACCTTGGTCGGGTCCCACATGGCATCCCTCTGACGTAACCATGGCTCACTCCCAAATCATAAATGGGTTCACATACACATTCTTAAGCAACTCTGCACGGAACAATGCTGCTGAATTCTGCCATGAGCTTCTGAATGTAACTGCTGACCATTGTACAGATATGACTCATTCCGGGATGGAGTTCTTGTTTACAGCCTGCATGCAGATACTGTCTACTGTTGAGGACATTTCGAAGGCATACCACTCAGTAACTGAGCTTGTAAACATCTGTGATCCTGAAAAAGACCATTCAGAAGACTTCTGTCCAATTAAACTGGAATGGACAAAACTGAGTGTCTTCTGTTCCACCAAGTGTGTATTTGGGACAATCTCAGAAGCCGGTACTTGTCAATGCAGTTCAGGATATTTTGGAGACACGTGTTCAGAAATCTGCCCTGGTGGAACTGACAATCCTTGCTATGGACACGGAAATTGTGATTCGGAAACTGGGTCATGTGTTTGTGAATCGGGATGGGATATAGCATCTGACTGCTCTGTTTGCTTGGATAAAAGACATGGAGCTGAATGCTCTGTTACGTCAACTAAACCATTAACAACGGGGGACTACCATGTTGGGATTGTTACTGGAACATCACTGTATCTGAACTTTGATGGAACTATGTTTACTGCAAAAGACATGGTAGGCACCTTCAGACTCATGAAGTCAAATGACGACTTTGAAATCCAAGTTCACCAAGTTCATTGTACCTATGGATCATGTGTGAATGCGATTGGAGTGAATGCTTCGGGAGAGATAATAACCGTTTGGGCTCGCTCATCTCCCGTCGAAGTCCCCTTAGTATTCCGAGATGGTAAACAGATAGACCCGACTTCTGATCCTGCAAACGAAGATGCAGACTTGAACGTAACTCTGGTGTCAAGAAAGGAAGTAGTTATTAGAAGTCAGTTAATGAACTTGCAGGCCAATGTTCACCTCACTGGAGAATATATCGACATCACCCTCCTCGTGGACAACTCATTCTGTACCATTACCATTGGTGTTTTAGGGAACTGCCACACAGTACACAAGAGATCAGTGTCAACAGTGGAGAACACGACCCATGCCGACTTTCTACAAATCAGATTTAAACCACACATGCTGTTGTTGGAAGAAAGCATATTCATTATCGGTGATGGCTCAAGTGAAACTAACCAGAAACCCAGAACTGGGTACAGTCTGTACTTCAATGGGACAGCATTATTATCTATGCCACTGCCATCTGGTTTGCTGGGAGAGGACAGTACCTTGAGTATCCTGGTTAAACCTGATACTGTAGGAGGGGTTATTTTGAACCACGTTGGAACAGAGACATTTGCTATCGTAAACAGCGACCCTGTTGAAATTCGGTGTGGCTCCAATATCTTCCACACCACTGTGAGACTCGTCCTCTCTGACTGGAACCAACTTGTTATTGCTCACAAGAAATCCTCAGGGGAAATCCATCTGTATCACTTCGTGTCCAACAGAAATGTGTCCTACGAGATAGTAGAAACAACCTGCAGAGGCATTATCCAGGCTGGAGGGAAGATCAGTCTGGGAGAATGGTACCCATCCCCAGATGGCACAGTGTACGAGTACAACACCTCCTTCACAGGAACTTTGAATGAAATTGTTGTCTGGAAGGAATTTCTCCCATCCAGTGTGGTAATGCAGGCATTCAAGTTAAACGTGCACCTGTCCGATTTCAGGCAGGATTTGCAGTTTCTGTGGAAACTCTCTGAAGGGCAAGGATTCGAATCAACTGAAGACGTCCATGGGAGTAATCTCCTTCTGCCCATAGCACCCTGGCAATCACCTCGGTGGGACCCCAGCACGATTGACCTGATAGAAACTCCAGAGCACAGTACATCCAAACTGTCCTTCAATTCTGTGTTGTTCCAGGAAGCCCAAGATGTTTGCTCTGCTTTCTTTAATGCAGCTAAGCCTGAGAACAGTGCACTTGAAGTGGAGGTCATCTATGAACTACTAAACATGTGCTCACAGAACGTCAAAGTATCGAACAGACTTGGGGATGTTTATTTGACATTGGCTTTATACTCCACCCTGATGAATGCGATTCAAGGCCCGAGTGAGAACATTTCAGACTTGCTGTGTTCTGTGAATGTGACACAGCCCACTTGGGTGCAGCGGAACTGCCAGAAATGTAACTTTGGAGCTCCCAACGCCAAAGGAGGATGTGACTGTGTGTATGGCTTTTGGGGTGAAACATGTGACCGTGTGTGCCCCGGAGGAATGATTAGGGCTTGTTCTGGCCATGGGAACTGTAACCTGGACGGTGACTGTGAATGCTTTGATCACTGGACTGGATCCATGTGTGATGGCTGTGCTGCTAGCTGGGGAGGTTCAGACTGTTCATTATCTATAGGAGCAATGAATGTGAAAGAGAAGGTAATATCACGGGTTCAAGCCAATGGTCTCATCACCACATGTGATGGAGTATCCTTCAAGCTGTCCACCGCCGGCATGTATGAGCTATGGAGTAGCAGCTCACTGGATGCTACAATCAGGGGTGTGTTTGATAAGGAATTGCTAACAAAGGAGACAAATGTGATATTGATGAAATCCATACTGATTATCTTGAATGGCAAGTGGGTATCTATATCTGGCACCGATGTCACCGATGCAAAAGTGGAAGTCGAGTCCATGGATGGGAAAACAAATATTTATACCACCGCTACAGTAGATGACATTTCTTTTACCAGAACTTCTCCTGGTTCAGTCAGTATCACCTTTGCCAATGCTGAACTGTCTATACAGCTGACAGTGTCTGGCTCCCAGTTAACCACAATGGTGACCTCATCATCAGAGCTGTGGCACTCCTCGTCCGGCCTGTTGGCACAAGACAACACTACAGAGACAATTGTGACTGGATTGTGTAGCTCTAATGTAACAAACAATACTTCTTGTACGGATGGGGTTTCCAGAACGGTGATTGAAACATTTGTGCTTCAGTTTCTCATAGAGCCTACAGAGATTGATCACATGCTTCCTCAAATGCGTCTCTCTACCAGCTCAAATCATGGATGTATTTTCTTCAACGAGACTAGTTTCCAAGTGTTGGATCTAGATTTACCCAGAAGTCATTTCACACTAGAAGTACACGTTAAATTACTTCAGCATGGTGGGGCTATTGTGACCTACATCGGGCAGGATGTTCTGGTACTAGCGGACAGTGATGAAGGATTGATTATCTACGATGGACTAGTGAGGCAGCAGACAGGTCTTACTCTCGAGATTGATGTTTGGGTTCAGATTAGTTTAGCGTGGACAACTGCATCGTCAGTTTTGGAATGCTACCTCACAGATAATCATGGGATGACCAGCGTCCACGCTTTCAACATTGAAAATGCCAAACCCACAACGGGAGGAAGATTGATACTTGGCGACATTCCCGCTAATTCCCATTCAAACTTTAATATTATCGATCACTTTGTCGGATACATGGATGAGATCCGTATCTGGTCAAGGCCTCACAGCCCAGCAATCATTAAACAAAATTGGCGACTCGCTGTAGACAGGAACACACCCGACTTGGTAATGTCTTGGGGGATGAATGATGGCTATGGAATAGTCGTGAGAGATGCTGTGAATTCCTATCACATGTATCCCACTGACCCAAACCGTGGAGTCAGTTGGTCTGTATCGGACTTGGAATTACATCCAAACTCCAAACTCATTTCTCTCCAGATTACAGAGAGTGCACTGAATAACAGAGAGATGGTGATCAAAGCTGTGCAGATATGTGAAAGCCTATTCTTCCACGAGAATGTGATCAAGGCTTGTGGCTCGAATAACTTTGACAACACAATACGCAATGTGCAAAACCAGGAATGTATCGTAGAGTTTTTGAGAACAGGACAGGTTGATGTGTCTTTCAATATATACATGCAGATATGTGGGCTACAGTCACCAAATCTGGATGTCAAGTCACTGTGTGTAGAAGTTTCGGAGAACGAAAATGAATCTATAAAAGTCGGACCTGGGTGTTCCTCCTGTGTGTTTGGACAAGAACATGATGGTGTGTGTGTCTGTGATGGCACTTTTTGGGACGAACACTGTGATAAACCATGTATTGTTAGCACCAATGGTGCCTGCAACCAGGAAGGGAGATGCAAGGATTCTAATGGACTTTGTACTTGTATGGCCCACTGGTTGGGTTCCAGTAAAAATGTATCGACTTATTGGACAGATTTGGAGTTCCAGTCAGATCTTTACGCTTGCACACAGTGTTCAGCAAACTGGAATGGACGTGACTGTAGCATAGCAGTGCAGAAGGTGACCTCTTTGGAAATGTTGGGCGTCGGGATCGTGTTCGGGAGTTACATTACGATGATTAATGGTGTCTCGGTACAGGTGGATGTACCAGGAGCTTACCAAATCATCACAACCGACGTCTTTTCTATCCAAGCATTATTCTTACCATGCCAACGAAAACCAGACTGTCGAAATTTGAATAAAGTTTCACTGAAAATTGGAGATTATATCATTATCGTCGAAACAGCTGGAGCAGGATTCAGTGTGGAGGAGCTTGAAAATGGACAGCCCATTGAACTGTCTTCACCCCTTCAAAAGACGGTCTCATCTGGAAGCTCACAGCTCAAGATTGTGTGGACCAATGCACTTGTGATGAGAATACAGATCGACAAGACTGTGGACGTGTTAGTCACCCAAACTGAGGATACGCTCCTTTTGGGGATGGAGGTGAAGAGTTCTCTAGGATCTGCGACGGGCTTGATAGGAAACCATGAATCCTTCATTTCGGCTTTAGCATCACGCGAGTATGTAGCAGAAAACCTGAAGCATTTCCATGGAATAACAGAAGAGCAGTCTCATCTGAAACTCCAGGGAGTGCCACTGGAGATGACTGGCGCTGGGTACATGTTACAATACAAATCAAACATGGTGGTCTTCAATCGAATAGCGTTGACATTTCCTCTGAAACACTTCACTCTAAGCTTTTGGCTTCGATTAGATGACAACCTAACCCAATCTGAAACCATCTTCACCCTGGAGACCAACGTAGGAAAACTGGTCATTGACATTGAGAAAGAGCTGAAGATTTCTTGGGGAGAAATTAGGGAAACAACCTTGCAAATTAACACTTTGACTTGGACTTATATTGCAATATCGTGGAATTCTGATGACGGAGTGATTATTCTCTATATTTTATCCAATGAGTTGCGAGTGTATCCTCTTCAGTTCAAGCAGCCACAGATCGTCTCGGTTCTCAGCGGGATTACCTTTTCTGCTACAGGCAGCTCTACCATATCCATTGACTATTTCAGAATGTGGCAAAATTTGAAAGGAGCAGACGACATTCTGATTGATGCCCGGATGTATTCTACATATTATTCGGAAGACTTGCTGTTTGTTGCTCCATTCGATGAAGGAAATGGTACCACAACAAGACTTTTCCAATTTCAGACAAATAAGATTAAGCGAGACAATGACGTGAAGATTATTTTGGGGACCATGGACCCATTGCAAAACCCACCGGTGTGGAGAGTGTCCAACATTCCCGTGAAACAGACCGCATTCAAGCAACTGGTAAGAGAAAATATTGATCCCAAAGTCCTCAAATCTTGTTTGAAGAAGTTCAATGATCCAAGCTTCGACAGTCATTGCAGAAGTGTTTCTGTCAGCAAAGACTTTTACCTGGAAGCTTGTATCCGAGACAGCCAGACGAAGGGCAATGCATCTGGTGGTTTAACTGCAACAACAGCATATGTGTACATGTGTCAGGCAATAACAGGTACAGACGAATGTCAATTTAAGGGATACCTGGATTACTGCGAGGCATCGGTGGACGACTCCACCAGTTGGGTTATTGTGCTGACCATCTGTATTAGCGTGTCTGTTCTTGTACTGATTGTGATCGTAGTGGTCTGCAGGAAAAAACTGCGCAAGAAGCAACAGATTAGAGCTGAAGCTTCGTACGACGGCATCATGAGGACACCCGCGAACACCAGTATAAAAACAAGAAAGGAAGCAATGGCCGAAACGAGCTTCATTGGAACAGGTACCAGACAGATCAGACACTCGGACGATGCCCAAAATTCAAATGACTATGACGCTCTTATGCCTGCACCTTTGATGGCCTCGGGATATGTTGAGAGTTCAAGTGTCTGCCCTATTGACCCAGTGATGCCTGCACCCCGCGTGGGCTCAAGTTATGTTCATCCTGGACTAGCTGCTAGTAGCTACACCAAAAGCCAATCGAGGACAGAAGAGCATCCCGGAATGCCAATGCTTCCACCGCTACAACCTGGTGGATTTCGAGATCCACGTCCAGTTGAAATCGAGGTAGCCGAAGCGGAAACACTTCTCTGGGAGGACCTGATCAGTGAGGAGCCCAAACCTCGAAGGAAGAGATCATCCAGAGAGTATGAGTAAGCATACTCTTGTGTGATAAGCATAACACGAGGAACTCATTATGTTAAGGGAGTTGTGAATCGAACCTTTAATTTTGTCTATGTTTCAATATAAGTGGAACATTCTGTCTCACATACTAGAATAGACATTGAAAAATGGTCCCTAATCATGATGAAATAGTCTGTTTACTGACTGGAATATACCGGTACAAGTTATAAATATTCTAAGACTTCGATTATCAATGGATCTGCGAATCCAAACAAAGTGTTACACTTCATCTGTATTTAGCCATGCAATTCCACTGTATATTGGAAGGGGCAAATAATTTCTTTTTTATCAAAATGTTTAAATGGAATTGATATATTTATTCATATGTATAGCTTGGCATAATTGCAGCTGAATTGTCCAAAATTTGGGTTTTCTTTAGTTTAGCCCACAGTTTGTACTTCGCTTTTTTAACTTTCAATCCTGGACTTGCAGTATAATTCAAGTTAATCTTCTGAAAATACTATCTGCCCTGTTAGCACCACCAGGTGCATTGATGCATGGCCCCCTTCCTGCCTGATTTGCGGCTCATTAATCGGGTCGCTTCCTATCTCTTCAGCTTTGGAAAAAATTTTTGTAACGGATGGTAACAGAACTATTTTCAACATGAAGTTGTCAAAATTATCGTAAATCTAAGCATAATGGTCTTGGAATAGCGAAATAACTTGATCCATATTTTCACCATTTATCAACATTTTAAAAAAAAATCCATGATGAAGAGATAAGAAAGAGATCGGAAGAACGAACCAAAAATCATGCGGGGAGCCATGCATCAATGTACCTGTCGCTGCTATCAGGGCAGATAGTAGTATTGTCTAAGGACTAACTTCAATTATAGTGCAAGACAAGCATTAAAAACTTTATTTTTTTTCACTAATATTTAAAATATTGTGCTTTATATATTTATTTCCCCTTAGGCCACACCAATTTTATTTTTTATTTCATGGGCGGATTTTATTTTTTTGTCAAGATTGAAGGTGATAATAACAGGGCTCCCACTGGCCCTATTTTTCCTATTTTTCCCTATATTTCCTGCTCTCCCCTATTTTTCCCTATATTTTCTCAAATTTGATCGATTTTGTCCTATTATTCCTATATTTTCAGGATTATTCGTGCTTTTTCGTGCAGCTCTGACCTTGTATTTATTGCGATACATATACATGGATAGTTGGCTTATTTAAATCTTCCAAAATAACACGACCGAGTCGGAAGTGTCCGAACTAAATTGTACTGTGTTACTAGAGGAGTGGAGGCCATTGTCTATTGTTGTTTTTGGATAAAAACACTGATCTTATGAGATTGTAATTAACAAGTAATTATCCCTGTTGGTGACTGAAATGCCCTGTTTTCTGGATTTTGCCCTATATTTAGTTCCCGCTCATCTGGACCTGTTCATAATGTACAAAGCTGAAGAAGTCGATGCAACCGAGTGTCCCAAAAAAAAAAAAAATCGACCTGTGAAACAAAAAATATAATTGGTATGGCCTTATATTGGTATCAGCAAAACTCCATTGCCTTGGATCCCGGATGTACTTTTTTTATATAATGAGACATTGGTGTCTATCTGTTTAATATCTTCATCTCATTTATGAAAGGTACGTATATCCTGGTGATTTTCCTAGTTCCACACTTTACAAATAAAGGACGTAATATTATGTGATAGATACGATGTGGATCTGATATTTCATACATTGTTTGTGTTATAAAGTTCAGAGTAACAGTGTGTTATTGTGGCATTGTTGTAACATATTGTTGTCAAACTCGGTGAAGTCTAAATATCTCGGAAATAACCTGGAAGTTTACACACATATAATTTAAGTTGACTTGAAGCATTAATATGCACACAAAAAACACGGTGAATATTTCTAGATGCTAAGATGCTTAGAAATATTTGTGTCAATTTTTAATTAATTTTGATAGGCATTTTTTTCAAAATTCAAATTCAAATTCAGTAGCTTTGTCATTGATGAAAAAGTTTCACATTACCTTAACATCTACTTCACCTAAATTACATATGAAATTGTTATTTTCATGTTTTTACATTCTTTGAAATGAACCAGTTGGTTACAACAACAATGCCACACTAGCTGAAACATGAAATACTGATATAAAATTATTTTGTCATTATATAGTGAAACACCAATTGTATATAAGAATATCTTGCTCAGATCCTGCAGCAAAGCACTTGACAACATCAGATAGCCCGTCAGTCAGTCATATTGTCCTAGCTCTGCTGTCACCCAATGAGCTGGTCGGTATTAAAGGAGAATGAAATTACTATCCCGCTCTTGCTTCATAATTTTAACCTCTTCGTATATCTGTATTAGACGAGATATATGGTATTGAGCACAGGGGCTCATTATCAATCTTAATTGGGTAATAAGGTTGATTTTCTTTTCTCCCGGACCCCCCCCCCCCCGCCCATTACCCCCATCTCCCCCCGTCCCCAATCAACCTCATTTTCCAACCGACAATGGTAACGAGCCCTTGTGGTGTCTGACACTTATAAACTAGGGATTTTAGTTTTGGTCTACTTCATCTGTATATAAATAATAGGTCTAATGAAGTATTGAGGTTTTAGAGTATTAAGTTGATGTGGAAACAATCAAAATATGTCTAGATAAACTAACTTGTCAATTTAACCTGTTTCTTTGACTTAAATCACTCAAAAACAGCTTTCATCTCTGAATGCAATTTTCAGGAATGTGAAGAGGTTTGAGAATTCAAGCAGATTTTGGAAAACAATAATGAGTTTGACTATGACACCAATCATTGGTCACAAATTATGGGGCATATATCCCAGTCCTAAATAAGGCAAAATTGGATTGGTGGATGTGAAATGCCTTAAACAGCACTGATTGGCTATCTGAACTTGGGAATTTAGCTGTAATCCCCATACTGTTTTGAGCCGGTATCTCCTCAGGTCAGTTTGAGGTGTAATATTATAATTTAATGAGATGTGCCCCTCTTACCATTGAGTTCACTGAATCCACGGGGTGCTCTTTTGATGTCTCTGCAAATTTGGCAAATTGTATGAGGAAACGTTGAGGTTTACCTGTTCTACATGCTAATATGAGGTTCCCCTAGAGTGTGCACCTCAAGAGATGATAAGAGATTTGTTTGCTTGTATCAGTTGCCAAATCAGTGAGATTTTTACTTGAAAACTCCATTTGAATCACTTAGTCCAGCAGGCAGCTCAGAGAAGAGCCCTCAATCCGATTTTGTCTGCACCCAGCTGGTATAATCAGAGCTGAAATTCGATCTCCAGTTTACTAGTCTGACGCTCTGGGGTCGAACGTCGTCATTTTTCATTTTGCTATGTGTTTAATATTTTAATAATGCTTTTCTTAAAATAATTTCATTTCTGAAACTAGATTACCTTCTTAATGCTTCATAATAATCTTCACTGTTTGGATGTGAGAGAGAGAGAGAATTAAGGTTTAACGTCGCGTTCAGCAATATTTCAGCTATAGATGTGCCGAGTTTGGAAGCCTGTTCCAGTTTGAACACATTCAGATTTTAAACGTGTACAAGCTTTTAGATCAGTGTTTAAAGACTGATATGTTAAAGATATGTTTGGAAATGGATGTAAAACATAAACATACGACCAAATTGTAAGTCGTGTATGCGTTAGACAAATCGTAAACATAAAATTTGCTGTGTAGAAATCCCACATATGGGAGCGAAGTAGTATAGGTGTCTTCGACACATTCCAACGAACCGGTGTCATCTAACCACCTTGAACCGAACTCCTGTCATATATTTTTTTTATATACTTATACTTTATTTCCATATATGAATACATATAGAAACATAAAATATCGGTACACAGAGTAGACCATAAAAATGTGCACATATAAAATAGTTACATGTGAACTTCACCAGTCATGACCCAAATGGGGGTTAGACTGGCCGCCATCGTCTAATAACGTTTGCTAGATCACCTTGATAACGCCAGTCGGTTTTCACTATTGGGTTGTGGCGAAACGCCGCCTGTACACTATGGGACATATACTGCATTTCCTGAACGCAAACACGGAGCACAGTTTGGAAAACTGTTTCAGCTTGAACACAATCAGAGTTTGAACACGAGCACAAGCTTTTAGATAAGTGTTTACAGCCTGAACATGTTGACGGTGTAACGAAAGTGCAGAATGCAAACGACCCCTTGGGATCCCCTTTAATAAATCACTTTTAGTAGTGTGAAATCGAAAGTAACATTGTGTTTACGTGTGCGGTTCACTTACCTGATGGAATTCAACGCTGTAATTTTCCTAGAATGAACTACAATAATCCGGGAGACAGACAATGCCTCGAAATCCCGGTGAAGTTATCTCAAACGATCAGTCGGGACGGAAAAAGGGACTCTGGTGAGCTCACTTGCTTCGCTGTAGATGACGTCAGTCAGGAATCCGGAAGTCGGTTTCAGAGAATATGCAGATGAGGAACAGTGAACTTTGCGGTCGTCGTGTGAATTAACTAGAGGGAGTTGGAAGCTGAGATTTACCAGTTACGTCCGTTATGAATTATGGTTTGTTCCTCCATAGCCATATTTATCCAGCGAAGTCCAGATAAACTGATCGGGGGGAAGTGTGATTCTTTGACAATAAAGAGGGCGCTGGCATCGTCGACTTGTTTCCACCTTTATCTGCAGGAGAACGTTCTGTTTCTACCTTTATCCACAGAAGAGCGGTAGCCCTATATAAGCCGGACTCCCGCTGAAACGACAGAGACCAGCAGAAACTTCAAGGTGAGAGCACGCACAATCTATTGGGGAGAAGAAATCCAATACATTGCCGGGCCGGAGAAGGGCCGCGATCAGGCCGCCAAGAAGACGCCGGGACGAACCACCTTCAGTCTCATGGGACCATCCGTTACAGATGTCCACGCCCATGGGGGAACCTAGACGGCCGAAGACGACGATGGTGAAGGCCGCGACCTACGATGGTACCACGCCATGGCGGGATTATTTGGCTCACTTCGGGCACTGCGCCGTGATCAATGGATGGACCTACCAACAGCAGGGTCAATACCTAGCCGTCGCTTTACGGGGGTCAGCGCAGCAGGTGTTAGCCAGCCTTAAGTCTGCACCAGGAAGTACCGACTACGATCGCTTGAAGGAAGCCTTGGAGAAGCGCTTTGCCCCGCCAAATCAGATGGATATGTACAAGGCACAGCTGAGGTCTAGACACCGCGAGAGGGAAGAAGATCTTCCGGCCTTGGCTCAAGCACTAATTCGCCTGGCACAGCTGGACTATGCCGACGCCGGAGACAATGTTCAAGATACCCTAGCCAAAGATCAGTTTCTGGGCGCCATCGGTGATGAGCTGGGATTTCAAGTCTGGCAGACCCGACCCAAGAACTTGGATGCGGCAGTGCATGCAGCCGTGGGAATAGAAGCATTCAAGCGATATCGTCGACATGAAACATGGGCAACAACCAGAGCTGTTCATGCCGAGAAAAAGATGGGAACGGAGACTCAGCACCTGAGAGAAATGAAGCGGTTATTGGAACAGATTCTGCGAGACACTGAATCACCGCGACAGCAACAACCACGACGATACCGGTCGAGATGGGGGCATAGGCGTGGCCGACAACGACCATACGGTAACCGAGACTGGACACCAACGTGCTGGACGTGCGGTAAACATGACCATTATCGAGCGACTTGCCCTGAAAGCCGTAGACGAGATGGTTCCCGACCGTCGGATCCACCGAAAACGTCTTTGGCGGCATCCACGTTTCAACTGGTGGTGGACGATACAAGAACTTTTCCTCACAGTTACAAGCCTGGTGATCAGGTTTGCTTGAGAGGGTCTTTTGTTGTGAAAGAAGCCCTGAATGATGTGACATATCGTGTCGCCGACGAGGCTGGTGGCATCCGTGTATTCCATCGTGATCTTCTTAAGCCCTTCTACCCCAGAGAGACGTCGGACAGTGAGACCACCGAGTCCACAGAGAATGACGGGGACGTCAAATCTGAGAATGACTCGGAGCCCGCGACGGTCTTTCCATATCCGATGAGCATCCAGCCGCAGTGAGATCTCCAGCACCTCGACAGAGGAGAAGTGGACGGAGAACCCGTCGTCCTCCAAGATTGGCAGATTACGAGGTTGGATTACCGCCGGATCCTCCTGTTGAAGACGAGTCGCCACTTCCGGAAGAACAGATGGCCTTGCCGGAGAGGTGGAGTCCTCCACGAACGACTCGTGGACGTCGTATCCAGCGGCCGGGGCGTTTTAATGACTACGTTTTAGCCTGTCAGTGGACAGGGGATGCACGACCGTATGGTCAGAGAAATATGGTTGATGACCGTGATCGTCGAGGAATGGCCTGTGGTGCAGGGCCGACCTTTAAGTACTCCTGTGGGCGACGAACACGGGCTGGCCGATCCCGAGGCTTTACTGCCTCAGATGCATGATGCATGGCTCCAGCAAGAGACAGCTGTGGCCTGCTGTGGACCTGATGTCCATTGCAGGTGACGACGACTTGGCCAGGAAGTCAAGAGGACCGTCGTCCTGTAATTTTGTTGTATATACGTTGTACATATGTTCTGTTCTGCACACCCGTGCTGCTGGTAGCGTGACGAGAGCCATGACGAGGGCGTCATGTTCTTCGAAGGCGGGGGTAGTGTAACGAAAGTGCAGAATGCAAACGACCCCTTGGGATCCACTTTAATAAATCACTGCTGGTGTTTGATACGTGACTAGTGTGAAATCGAAAGTAACATTGTGTTTACGTCTGCGGTTCACTTACCTGATGGAATTCAGCGCTGTAATTTTCCTAGAATGAACTACAATAATCCGGGAGACAGACAATGCCTCGAAATCCCGGTGAAGTTATCTCAAACGATCAGTCGGGACGGAAAAAGGGACTCTGGTGAGCTCACTTGCTTCGCTGTAGATGACGTCAGTCAGGAATCCGGAAGTCGGTTTCAGAGAATATGCAGATGAGGAACAGTGAACTTTGCGGTCGTGGTGTGAATTAACCAGAGCAAGTTGGAAGCAGAGATTTACCAGTTACGTCCGTTATGAATTATGGTTTGTTCATCCATAGCCATATTTATCCAGCGAAGTCCAGATAAACTGATCGGGGGGAAGTGTGATTCTTTGACCATAAAGAGGGCGCTGGCATCGTCGACTTGTTTCCACCTTTATCTGCAGGAGAACGTTCTGTTTCTACCTTTATCCACAGAAGAGCGGTAGCCCTATATAAGCCAGACTCCCGCTGAAACGACAGAGACCAGCAGAAACTTCAAGGTGAGAGCACGCACAATCTATTGGGGAGAAGAAATCCAATACATTGCCGGCCCGGAGAAGGGCCTCGATCAGGCCGCCGAATTTGTGCCGCCGCCGGGCCGGGACCAGGCCGCCAAATTGAAGAAGTGCCGCCGCCGAATCCTATAGCATCATTGCATACATTTACACTCGCTTACAATCACACGTCCGGGCTGTGTTTACTCTACTTCGATCTCTACCTATCACAACCGTATCGCACAGTTGTGTGGGTATTGCGCTGGGAGTTTGAGTATAGACACTTATCGTCAATGGTCGTTCCTATCTCTACTGCACGGTAGTGCAGGCTCAGCTCTGGGAATTAACTAACGGCGTTAGTGTTGATAGCATGGCCATACCTTTATGGTATCGATTAAGCTGTATCCGGTAGGAGACGCTCGTCTCTGTGAAGAGGGTACAGCTAGGCAAATCATACACAGTTCCTACCTAAACAATTATTCATGCACACACGTACTTAAATACACAACGTACGGGTTGAAATATATTCACGCTAACACCCACAAGCTATAGGTTCGAGCCTATAGCTTGATAAATATACACCTACCCAGTCAATCGTACCATAAACGATTATTCATTCACGCCTCCATAAGCATACAGTCTCTCACCACCCTGTACATATATAATTCACGGCCAATCATAGATTACTACTGTCTCCTACAGTAGCATATAAAGGGGGAATCCATGACCAGATGCCCATCTATTGCGGATGACCATGCAGTAGTATATGAGGGTTCATGGACCAGTTGACCATACAGTAGTATAGAGAGAGGGTTCCTATACCAGGTGCCCATACAGTAGTATAGGAAGAGGGTTACTAGACCAGGTGCCTACCCATCCACTGTGTGTTATCGATGTCCGATCCTATGTGGACCGTGTAGCCGTGAACTCTAGCCTTGATGATTCGTCCTTGTAGCGGGGCCGCGGAGTGAGTCGCCGTGAGCGGGGTCGCTGAAGCCTGGGGGTGTATTCCTACGAGGGGTGCCGTCTGCTGCTGTGGTGAGCCGTGCAGTTGAATAGTCCTGCGGTGTTACAGAGAGACGGGCCGGTGCCGTAGAAGCCTTTGTACTGTGATAGTACTGTCGTGCCCAGGCCGTCCGCATCCATTGACGGTTATCAACGCTTGGAGGGGCCTAGTCGTGTAAGACGAGACACGACGACAAGAAGTCCATACCGCCCGAGGGAAGAAGACCGGGGGAAGGAAGACACGCCGGACATAACCACAGGAGGGCCAGGTCGTGCAAGACGAGACACGACGCAGTTTTCATCCATACGGGAGTGAACGAAGACCTGGGGAAGGAAGATAGACGCTGGACCTTTCCACGTATACCTGGGGAAGGAAGATAGACGCTGGATCCTACTGCAAAGTCCTGGGGAAGGAAGATAGAAGCTGGACCCATCCATGAGAGAACCGGTCGTGACCAGACTGTGGCTGTGACCAGGCCTGCTCGCGAAATAGCTAGGGCTATCTATTTTGTATATATTTTCTATTGAACTTCGGTTAATGATAACTGTAAGAGTACAGATAATTCATAGAGTAGGGATCTTCTTTGCAGGGATTGTACGCTACCACGATTTGAATCCTGTATACCTGCTCAAAGAATTATATGTCAGTATTGCATTAATTTGCTTTGGTTGTCATTACAGGTCTTCCTTTCCAACCTCCTTGATCCAGACAAGGTGACAGGTTGAATCGAACTCCCTCGTTGGCCAGGATCAGTGCCCGAGTGCGTTCCCAGTAGCCTGACAGTTTGTCTTGGGGACCCTGCGCACTCTTTGGATCTGAAACATCCATTATCCCGCGTATAGAAGTAAAAACGTTTCAACTGGTGGCAGCGGTGGGATGGCCAACTTCTTGGAGACGAAGGAAAGGAGACCAAGCCTGGCGGATAGAATGGATTCGGACCAGACAACCATGAATGTAACTGGAGATTTCGGCGCCGAGTTACGACAACCGGGAGCCCGGGGCCAACCATCTGACGGAAGAGGAGCCCGACCGAAATTCTTCACGACGCCGAGTCCACGGGAACGACGTGAGACGGGAAGAGGCGTGGCTTCCGGACGATCAACCACGGCGACACTGGGTTACGAAAATCTTCTTGACTTGTCCACGCTGGAACTGGGATGGGTGCTGTTGGCACCCCCGGCCGAACTGACGCCACGACCTTCAGGGGAGACGTCTACCGAAGATCGACTGAGGGGGCGTGAGCCAGTACCTGAACAACCCGACATTGACCTAAGACGAGAGGTAGAAGACCAGCGTAATGTCTCAAATGCATTATGCACAGCGATGACCGCCATGATGGGACAGGTGTCCACGATGCTGAGAAATCAAAGTTCCAGTGACGAGATGACTCAACCGAATGTTGAAGATTACAGCCATTCTGGGCCGGCCGGACTGGGAAGAGGGCGCCGAGCCGCAGAGACGCCACTACGGGGCTGTGACGGAGCCGCATCGGGGACGACGTCGAGGCGAGATGAGTCACCGCCAAGAAGACGCCGGGACGAACCACCTTCAGTCTCATGGGACCATCCGTTACAGACGTCCACGCCCATGGGGGAACCTAGACGGCCGAAGACGACGATGGTGAAGGCCGCTACCTACGATGGTACCACGCCATGGCGGGATTATTTGGCTCACTTCGGGCACTGCGCCGTGATCAATGGATGGACCTACCAACAGCAGGGTCAATACCTAGCCGTCGCTTTACGGGGGTCAGCGCAGCAGGTGTTAGCCAGCCTTAGGGTGCAGTCTATAGAAGGGCCATGGCATCTGAAATTAAACAGTAGGCAAGTTCATTTTATGCTAAACAGCAACCGTGTTATTAGAGAACCCCCATAGAACTATATATTTTCTGAAAGAGTAGGCTCTTGACGTAAAGCCGAGACAGATGTAAGCCTTGTTGACGAAAATCAGGGTCCCCATAACCCATACTGAACTTGCTTCAAACTTCAGGAAAATCCTCTAAAATATGTCCAAAATGGGTAATATTCCCCCTCCACCAAAGAAAAAACTTGACAATCGATTGTCCTGAAACTCACCGACAGTGTGCCCAGTCCAACGACCAACAAAAATTGGCAAAGAAAATAGGGTGTCGACCAGGCGGTTTTCAAGCTCAATTTTACACCGTAAAGTATGCCATGTGCTCGTAAGCTGAAAATGGCCCCAATTCACAGCCACACTTTCACACATCCATCTACATAGTGAGGCATGGGCCAATCCTACTGGCAAAATACCATGTACTGATTTGAAGCAAATCAACCAGTCAACTGAATGATATCACAAATATCAATAAACAAAAAGCCAACAAAAATTCTCATGGGGTCAAACCTGGTGGAATTTTAATTTCAAAGAATTTGAGGGGGACCAAAAATCCGCAACTATGGACTGAGCCCTTAAGTCTGCACCAGGAAGTACCGACTACGATCGCTTGAAGGAAGCCTTGGAGAAGCGCTTTGCCCCGCCAAATCAGATGGATATGTACAAGGCACAGCTGAGGTCTAGACACCGCGAGAGGGAAGAAGATCTTCCGGCCTTGGCTCAAGCACTAATTCGCCTGGCACAGCTGGACTATCCCGACGCCGGAGACGATGTTCAAGATACCCTAGCCAAAGATCAGTTTCTGGGCGCCATCGGTGATGAGCTGGGATTTCAAGTCTGGCAGACCCGACCCAAGAACTTGGATGCGGCAGTGCATGCAGCCGTGGGAATAGAAGCATTCAAGCGATATCGTCGACATGAAACATGGGCAACAACCAGAGCTGTTCATGCCGAGAAAAAGATGGGAACGGAGACTCAGCATCTGAGAGAAATGAAGCGGTTATTGGAACAGATTCTGCGAGACACTGAATCACCGCGACAGCAACAACCACGACGATACCGGTCGAGATGGGGGCATAGGCGTGGCCGACAACGACCATACGGTAACCGAGACTGGACACCAACGTGCTGGACGTGCGGTAAACATGACCATTATCGAGCGACTTGCCCTGAAAGCCGTAGACGAGATGGTTCCCGACCGTCGGATCCACCGAAAACGTCTTTGGCGGCATCCACGTTTCAACTGGTGGTGGACGATACAAGAACTTTTCCTCACAGTTACAAGCCTGGTGATCAGGTTTGCTTGAGAGGGTCTTTTGTTGTGAAAGAAGCCCTGAATGATGTGACATATCGTGTCGCCGACGAGGCTGGTGGCATCCGTGTATTCCATCGTGATCTTCTTAAGCCCTTCTACCCCAGAGAGACGTCGGACAGTGAGACCACCGAGTCCACAGAGAATGACGGGGACGTCAAATCTGAGAATGGCCCGCGACGGTCTTTCCATATCCGATGGAGCATCCAGCCGCAGTGAGATCTCCAGCACCTCGACAGACGAGAAGTGGACGGAGAACCCGTCGTCCTCCAAGATTGGCAGATTACGAGGTTGGATTACCGCCGGATCCTCCTGTTGAAGACGAGTCGCCACTTCCGGAAGAGCAGATGGCCTTGCCGGAGAGGTGGAGTCCTCCACGAACGACTCGTGGACGTCGTATCCAGCGACCGGAGCGTTTTAATGACTACGTTTTAGCCTGTCAGTGGACAGGGGATGCACGACCGTACGATCGGAGAAATACGGTTGATGACCGTGATCGTCGAGGAATGGCCTGTGGTGCAGGGCCGACCTTTAAGTACTCCTGTGGGCGACGAACACGGGCTGGCCGATCCCGAGGCTTTACTGCCTCAGATGCATGATGAATGGCTCCAGCAAGAGACAGCTGTGGCCTGCTGTGGACCTGATGTCCATTGCAGGTGACGACGACTTGGCCAGGAAGTCAAGAGGACCGTCGTCCTGTAATTTTGTTGTACATACGTTGTACATATGTTCTGTTCTGCACTCCCGTGCTGCTGGTAGCGTGACGAGAGCCATGACGAGGGCGTCATGTTCTTCGAAGGCGGGGGTAGTGTAACGAAAGTGCAGAATGCAAACGACCCCTTGGGATCCACTTTAATAAATCACTGCTGGTGTTTGATACGTGACTAGTGTGAAATCGAAAGTAACATTGTGTTTACGTGTGCGGTTCACTTACCTGATGGAATTCAACGCTGTAATTTTCCTAGAATGAACTACAATAATCCGGGAGACAGACAATGCCTCGAAATCCCGGTGAAGTTATCTCAAACGATCAGTCGGGACGGAAAAAGGGACTCTGGTGAGCTCACTTGCTTCGCTGTAGATGTCAGTCAGGAATCTGGAAGTCGGTTTCAGAGAATATGCAGATGAGGAACAGTGAACTTTGCGGTCGTGGTGTGAATTAACCAGAGCGAGTTGGAAGCTGAGATTTACCAGTTACGTCCGTTATGAATTATGGTTTGTTCCTCCATAGCCATATTTATCCAGCGAAGTCCAGATAAACTGATCGGGGGGAAGTGTGATTCTTTGATCATAAAGAGGGCGCTGGCATCGTCGACTTGTTTCCACCTTTATCCGCAGGAGAACGTTCTGTTTCTACCTTTATCCACAGAAGAGCGGTAGCCCTATATAAGCCGGACTCCCGCTGAAACGACAGAGACCAGCAGAAACTTCAAGGTGAGAGCACGCACAATCTATTGGGGAGAAGAAATCCAATGCATTGCCGGCCCGGAGAAGGGCCGCGATCAGGCCGCCAAATTTGTGCCGCCGCCGGGCCGGGACCAGGCCGCCGAATTGAAGAAGTGCCGCCGCCGAATCCTATAGCATCATTGCATACATTTACACTCACTTACAATCACACGTCCGGGCTGTGTTTACTCTACTTCGATCTCTACCTATCTCAACCGTATCGCACAGTTATGTGGGTATTGCGCTGGGAGTTTGAGTATAGACACTTATCGTCAATGGTCGTTCCTATCTCTACTGCACGGTAGTGCAGGCTCAGCTCTGGGAATTAACTAACGGCGTTAGTGTTGATAGCATGGCCATACCTTTATGGTATCGATTAAGCTGTATCCGGTAGGAGACGCTCGTCTCTGTGAAGAGGGTACAGCTAGGCAAATCATACACAGTTCCTACCTAAACAATTATTCATGCACACACGTACTTAAATACACAACGTACGGGTTGAAATATATTCACGCTAACACCCACAAGCTATAGGTTCGAGCCTATAGCTTGATAAATATACATCTACCCAGTCAATCGTACGATAAACGATTATTCATTCACGCCTCCATAAGCATATGTCTCTCACCACCCTGTACATATATAATTCACGGCCAATCATAGATTACTACTGTCTCATACAGTAGTATATAAAGGGGGAATCCTTGACCAGATGCCCATCTATTGCGGATGACCATGCAGTAGTATATAAGGAGGGTTCATGGACCAGTTGACCATACAGTAGTATAGAGAGAGGGTTCCTATACCAGTTGACCATACAGTAGTATAGATAGAGGGTTCCTATACCAGGTGCCCATACAGTAGTATAGGAAGAGGGTTACTAGACCAGGTGCCTACCCATCCACCGTGTGTTATCGATGTCCGATCCTATGTGGACCGTGTAGCCGTGAACTCTAGCCTTGATGATTCGTCCTTGTAGCGGGGCCGCGGAGTGAGTCGCCGTGAGCGGGATCGCTGAAGCCTGGGGGTGTATTCCTACGAGGGGTGCCGTCTGCTGCTGTGGTGAGCCGTGCAGTTGAATAGTCCTGCGGTGTTACAGAGAGACGGGCCGGTGCCGTAGAAGCCATTGTTCTGTGGTAGTACTGTCGTGCCCAGGCCGTCCGCATCCATTGACGGTTATCAACGCTTGGAGGGGCCTAGTCGTGTAAGACGAGACACGACGACGAGAAGTCCATACCACCCGAGGGAAGAAGACCGGGGGAAGGAAGACACACGCCGGACATAACCACGGGAGGGCCAGGTCGTGTAAGACGAGACACGACGCAGTGTTCATCCATACGGGAGTGAACGAAGACCTGGGGAAGGAAGATAGACGCTGGATCCTACTGCAAAGTCCTGGGGAAGGAAGATAGAAGCTGGACCCATCCATGAGAGAACCGGTCGTGACCAGACTGTGGCTGTGACCAGGCCTGCTCGCGAAATAGCTAGGGCTATCTATTTTGTATATATTTTCTATTGAACTTCGGTTAATGATAACTATAAGAGTACAGATAATGCATAGAGTAGGGATCTTCTTTGCAGGGATTGTACGCTACCACGATTTGAATCCTGTATACCTGCTCAAAGAATTATATGTCAGTGTTGCATTAATTTGCTTTGGTTGTCATTACAGGTCTTCCTTTCCAACCTCCTTGATCCAGACAAGGTGACAGGTTGAATCGAACACCCTCGTTGGCCAGGATCAGTGCCCGAGTGCGTTCCCAGTAGCCTGACAGTTTGTCTTGGGGACCCTGCGCACTCTGTGGATCTGAAACATCCATTATCCCACGTATAGAAGTAAAAACGTTTCAACGGTGTGAAATGGATGTAAAACATACACACACGACCAAATTGTAACAATGTTAAAATCGTAAACATATAATTTGCAGTGTAGAAATTCCACATATTCCCAACAACAGCGAAGCATATCTCCTGAAAATTCTAACAAACGGGATCATATGACTGAACCGAAGCCTGGTCATTTTGGTATTTCAAAAGTGCATTTGTATTAAGAGGCGCTGGACTGATTCGGTGTCCAGGGTAATATGGACTGATGGTGGAACTAGTTGCTACGCTAGACCTTCGCCAGCGGAGGCACTTGGGGAATAAAGTACCTGGGTGTCTTTCAGTGACCGCTATATAAATCCACTCACAGTAGTACATCGCACACACCTGGCCAGAAAAAGGGGCGGGTCGATACGTACAGTGAGGAGGTGTCAATGCACTGTAAATAAGTTACTTGCACAGCCTGCACAGCACGGGACCTCGACTGCTACTGACCCTGTCTCGACCACCCTAGTAAACGGCGGGGTTACTGCAAGCTTCCAAATACCTCTGTAAGAGGGTGCTCCTAGATGAAAGGAGGGATTTCCGAACCAACAACAACAGAGGCCCCAGAGGGATTCGAACCTTCGACTTCCAGTTTACTAGTCTGGCGCTCTTTTTTGCTCTTTTGAATAGAATGTGTATTCAAATATACGATCATATACACAAAACTTTCAAGACATATGCAGGGCATACAGTTCGGCGAATCAGGTGGATTAAAAGATATATATCACAGACTAGGGAATTCCCGATCGCCCAACGCAAGTTCATTATTACTCCATAATAAAGTTATCTAATACAAATACTTTTACATTCTTGTTATTGTAAACTATAAAGTAACTTGATAATAAAGATGCAGAATGTGCTAAACATAATTACGGAAACTTAGTTTTCAACTTATCTTCGTTGTCAACATTTACAAACGGATTCTGTTTGACAAAACGTTTCTCAAATAACTGCCTGTTCCCTTTTAAATATACAACTATATATAGACGGGCGCTCAAACCAACTGGGCTATGGGGCCGAACCCGGTTTCTTTCATATTTCATTTTGCTTTCGCTTTTTAATGTTAGTTTTAATGCTTATCTTAAAATGAACTTTCGCACACCAACTAAAACACGTTGGAAACTTCAGTCGGTCTTTACTTTTGGATGGAAAAAAACACTAAACAAAACAAAACACCTGTTTTCCAGCAATTGGAAGCCTAATGCTTGTCTTCCGAAATTCAAGAAAGTTTTCCGAGCCCTTGAAACAAAATTTTCTTCATTTCTGATGAACTAATCGGGATATGACTTCGCTTTGGAATGAAATACCATCATGTCAGTCGACGAAGTGACAGAATTTGACGAAGACGACGTTTTTTTAGTATTTAAAAATTATTTTGGTGTTTGAAGGCCCCAGAGAGAATCGAACTCTCGACCTCCAGTTTACTAAACTGGCGCTCTAACCAACTGAGCTATGGGGCCGAACCTTGTAATTTTCGCGTTTCATTTTCCTATCAGTTTTTAATAATTTAATGCATTTGTAGTAAGAATAGGTTTTCTCACATTTCAGTGATAGAATATCACAGACTATTAACGAACATTAGGCCAGTGTAGCAGGGGAGACAATTGCTTTAATATTACAAGAGTTGTCTCCTCTCTCTCTCTCTCCCCTTGGTAGAGGGCGCTGATTGCCCTCTAGCCAATGAGAGTAACTCGCGGGCTTGCAAGGGAAGCCAGAGAACGACTTGACCTGGACTGCAAGAGACTGACAAGACCTGCTGACTGCCTCTCTCAGGGTTTTAACCGGCAGGTAAGGCTGTCTTCTATACTGGCTAATATCTAGGTAGCTGAAGGTACTACAATTGGTGTCAGAAGTTAAAATATTAAGCGTAGATTTGTGGTTATTATTAGGCAAATTGACGTCTTGATGGCGGTCTGAATGCAGTGTCCAGATGGGCAGCCATTTTGAGGTTTTGAAAATTTGGGTGTGAAAATCTTCATTTCCGAGTCCTGACTAACTTGTTGGCTTTCATTTACGATTGGGTCGATATAAGCTGGAAGTGTTTTATTTTATAAAAGGGGTTTTGTGAAAATTTGAGCTTCCAGCGAAGTTCTGGAATATTTTATTTTCTCGTCGGCATGGTCACGTTTTTTCGCGATGGCGGATTTTCCAAATGAAATTGATTTGGCTTTCATTGGTTGTGAACTAAAGATTATACAGCAATAGTTCTGAAGCTCTGTGCAATATATGGAGTAGTTTGACATGATTGTTTCGTGAATTTGGCCAAAAACAGTCTGTGTGTTGTGACGAAAATTGGACCCTTGATAGTCTTCTCTTTCGTCAGATCGACTTGATTTGCCATATTTGTCTGGGTATAATTTATCGCGAGTGAAGCGGGGTTATTTTGAACTACCCCAGTTTACAATTTGGTTTGAGTTCGCGTTCCTTTTGAAAATTTTGCGAGTTTACTGACACGTTGTTGTTGTTATTTGGAACAACAACAACAACGACAGTAACTTGAAGGGTTACATTCGGGAATAAAAAGGAATAGGATTGTAATTGTTTAGGTTGGTTAGATGGCCAGTGTAGCGGGCAGACTTGCCTGCTGGTTGCCTTCAATATTGCACCTTAGATTTAGCTAGAATTTTGTGTGATTTGGTGAATTTTGAAGTATTTTTTTTTTTTTCTGAGATAGTATTTGGTAGGGAAAATTAGGGGTAGAAGTTGGGATAAAGGTTTTGAAGGTGCAATATTTGAATGGTTTATATGTTAATGTTTGTGTTGTCATGTATGTGTACCGGTACTGTTTGTGTGTCCATATGTGTATTTTTGTGTTTTGTTCTGTCCCATGATAATTATATTTTTTATGTGCTCGGTGGTTGGGTTGGTAATGTTGGGGTTTTTGGAGAAGATTTGGAGCATGGGATGAAGTTTTAGTGACTGAACGCGGTCAGATTAGTCATTTCCTTTCGGTTCGGTGATTGAGTTTGGGGTACAGGGTCATGTACTGCATGACCTTGTGATGTACGTGGATTCATCAGTCGTGCTGTTGACAAATTGTGGTTATTCTTGCTGTGCCACTGGTATATTTTTGCATGGTTGTCTTATCGAGACTTGTTTGTGGGAGTCTATCGCACTGTCAATTTCTGTTGACCATTCTTCACTGGTGTGGTCGACTTACAATGTATAGCAATAGTTTGGCTTTGTATTATCGGTCAAACTACATTGACTTTTCCGGTGGTCAGTTTTTGTGAATTTGATTGGGACATTCACTGAAAATCTATGGCCTAAAGGCTAGAGTTCAATTTAGTAATTTTTGGAATTCGCCCAATTTCGTCGTCAAGTTCACCTGGCTATTTCCTGGTAGCTATTGCGCGAGGGATTAGCTGGTGCTTACATTGAATGTGGGGGATTTTCTCTCGTTTGATTGAAATTCTTGCTAGCCATGGCATAGAACATTCAAATTAATGTTTCAATAGATTTGCTAATATATTGGTACCTAGTTTATTTTTGGACTAACTTTGTGGCTTTTCGTGAGGTGTTACTTGTAGCTGAATGCTACCTGTGAGTGTACATAGTGAATAGATAAATTGCTGGTGTTCATTCTGATTGAAATTGAATTGACCTCATATTCTGTGGTGGTCAGTATACACTGTAAACCTTGATGGTGTACTCATTGGTGACTTACACTGTAAAGAGGGTGAGTGATCAGTGTTGCTGAAATACACTCAGTATTTTGAGAATAATAAATTTTGAGTTTAAATAAACAGTCAATATTTTGGTGATGGGGTGTTAACAAAGTTGTACCATATTTAATCAGATTTTGATCTGGTGAATGTGGTTGATTGTTTGGTGTTCATTACAACACAAACTCAGATGATATTTTGAGATTTGAGTGTTGACATATCAACACTGCACTCAATTTGATTGTGGTCTGGTGGTGTTAAGTGGCACCATCTGATTTTGATGGTCTTGGTGGTGTTAAGTGGCACCATCTGATTTTGATTGAGGGTTTAGTGTTTATTCAAACACACATCCTTGAGTTTACTTTGGAAAAAAAAAAATATAAAAAATTAAAATTTTCTTTTGAGTGTTGACATATCGGCGCTACACTCAATTACATAGTGGTCTGGTGGTGTCAAGTGACACCATCTGATTTTGGTTGAGTGATTGGTGTTTATTAAAACACAAACTCTTACATTTAGTTGAAAGAAAAAAAAAAGAAATAAAAAATAAAAACAATTGGTGTAGCATCAACATTGCACCCGATTAGAGTGTAATCGGGTATTGTTGGGCAACACCAGTTGATTTTGGGATTTGAAGGGCATCTATTAAATAGTCAACCATAATTGAGTTGATTGCAAAATGCCAACTTGGTGAATTTTGATCCTATTTATTTTAGGAAATAGACTTTGATCATTGATAATTAGGTCTCATTTGGTATTGATTGGCACCATTTGATGATTGTTTGGTATTCAACACCCGTACTATTGAGCTATTACGCTTTAACTGGGCTACTAGTGACATCGATTATTTTGTATTTTATTTGGCTTGGGTTGTTTCTAGTTTTTGGACTCCACAGGAAAGTTGCAACAACGTGTTGACTGTGGTAACGTGTGATGCACTTGTTTTGAAGGGTCTTGTTCTTTTTCATTTTTCCTGATGGGTTTGAGTTGAATAATCACTTTTGGAAGTGAGTATTGCAGTTTATTGAATACTTGCATTTGCATTTTTGTGGAGTCCCACAATTCACACCATGACAGAACTGGTACCAGTAGACGTATCAATGGCACATAATATTGAACAATTCCAGAAGAATCCTTTGATGGAGAATTCTCTTATTAGTGGGGTAGATGTTTCCATTTGCCCTGAGTATGTTTCAGATTTAATTGAAAAACATGTAGGCGAATTGTGAACTGAGATGGAAAATCACATTCAAAATTTAAGGGGGGAAAGGGAATCTGTTGTTCAGAGTCTCTCTCAGAGCTTGCGAGAATGTATTAACAAGTTCGGTCAGCTGGTATCTAACGAGGGCGAATGTGTCGCCAGAATCGATCAGCTGGCAACTAACCAGAGAGAATGTGTTCAGAAGGTTTGTAAATTGGAGAGCTGGGTGGGAACGGAATTGAGGGGGATGGAGACCCAATTAGGGGCAGGGTTTACCAACATGGGGGACCAGGTTGGAATGCTGGTGACCATGATGCGTGCCCAGACGTCTACTCCAATGGTTAGAGGGGTGGGGGCTGATGCTAGTTCAGTGCAGACTGGTGATTACAAGCGTCTAGTCCGTCATTCATAATCCAGCCGTCGTCCATTAGAGAATATCCGCGTCCATAATCCAAAGACCTATTCCATTTTCCACATGGTGCTGTTAGGCTGCCAATGGGCAACGTTGAGCAGGAAAATTTGTCTGTGGTCAATGTTATGCAAACGCCGGGGTTGGGAGGTGGGGAATGCAATGCTGGTGAGGGTGCCCAGCATGCACCTTATATGGATGCAGGGGTGGTGAATGCTGGCGAGGGGTCAGGGCATCATCAGAGGGTGGAGCACCTTTCTGTGCCCATCTCTGACCCTTTCGTCCCTTCACATAGTAAGGTTGGGGAGGAGCACAAAGGTAGCCATTCCTCTTCACCCATTGATCATTCTGGCATTGCTCATGGTCAGGAGGACAAGGGAGATAATTTAACTGAGCCAAATGTTTCGCAGCCTATACGGCAACATAAAGCGAATTTGAGATCGCGTAGACTTCTCCGTGGTCCTCCAACAGTACGCTGGCGTAGCCGTAGCCCTTTAACATCACGTGGCCGTAGCCCCTCGGCATCACCTTTTACACGTAGTAGCAGCCGTTCACTTCCGAAAACATTAGTTTTTTCCGGCGATGCCAAAGGTTGGTCGCCGTTTAAAATTAAATTTGAATTAGAAGCTCAAGATCGGAAGTGGAGCAAGGCAAAATCTCTAAAGCGTTTGACTGAGTGCATGCATGGCAAGGCCATCGAGTATTACTCTTTCTTACCGAAAACAGTTTGTAATTCTTTTGATGAGCTTCTTGAAGCCTTAGACAAACGGTATGGTGATCTCGAGCCTCCTCAAGCAATCCGACATCGGTTGCAGTTGGAGGAGCGGGGGGTCGATGACACTTTGGCTGATTTTGCTGATAGGTGTCTTCATTTAGCTGTGAAGGGTTATCCGGGGGCTCCACGTGAGTTAGTCACTGTGGAGCAATTTCTCAAAGGTTGTCATGAACCACAGGCTATAGTTTTGTTTGCTATGGAGAAAGACCCCAGAACTATTCAGGATGCGTTGACATGTGTCAACGCCTCACTGTATAATCATCAAGCTTTGAATGTAGCAGAGGTCCGTCTAGTTTCCACGGAACTTAAGGGAATATTTTTCGGGAGGGTCGGGGTGAGTCTCGATTGAGCCTTGTTAATTCTCCCGAGCTACCGGTAGCCAGTGAAGCCCCTATTAACAGAGTTACCTGTTACTCGTGTGGGAAAAATGGGCATAAGAGTTTCCGATGTCCCCAAATACAATGCCATCTTTGTCACCAATTAGGACACATAAGTCGAAGTTGCCCCGTTCGCACTAATCTTGATGGGTTGGTTACCACGGGAGGACCTTCCTTGTCAGATTGTGCCGGGTCGACTGCTGCCGTTCGAGGCGTTACCGTGTCTGGGGCTCGGAAGGGGGCAATGGTAGTTCCGGTCAGGGTCGGGTCAGTTCCAGTGAGTGCGATAGTGGATACTGCTTCTCAGGTTACAGTCATGAGTCTGGAATTATTCGAGGGGTTACAGGACTGTCATCCACTCGCATTAAGCTAACTGGTGCATTTCAGGGTACGACGAGTATGGGAATGTTGGTTCGACAGGTTCCCCTTTCTGTTGCAGGGTTTAACTGCTTTGGAGACATGATTGTAGCCCCGGTGGTTCATGATTTGTTACTGGGTTCGGACTTCCTGTCTGCTTACGGCTGTGTTGTTGATTTTAGTAAGAAGGCCCTGGTCATTGGGAACATGGGGGTTCCTGCATTGAAATGCTAATGCATGCTGACCAGTTTGGACAGTCCCTTGGTTTAGTTCTATTTTAGTATTGGTAATGTTAGGGGGCAATGCAGATTGTCAGTGGGTATTGGCATGTGGTGCCATCTAGCACACTGGTTTGAGTTGATTTTGATGTTGATGTCTTTGTATTTTGATGTAGGTGATGTGGCATTTTGGTTTGATGTTGTGTCGGTTGCTCTTTTTGGGGGGAAGGATAAAAAAAAAGATAAAATGTCTGACAAGAAATCTGTGATATGTGTGGATGTTGAATAGTGATGTGGGGTGTTGGATAATGGTGTGTTGATTGATTTGTGATGTGTGGACCTATATTTTAGAATGATCATTTTTGGTAGATTGAGTGTTCAGTAGAGTGTGGTGTGTGTACCTATTATAGAACAGTTGGTGTGTTGGGAGAACATGTGATGTGTGTTGGAAAAATGTGCGGTTGTGTGATGGAGATATGTTCAACTTTTTAGGGGGTTAGGAGAATGGCTCGAGTGAAAGTGGAGTGAATGGGGTTGTGGAATGGTGGTTTGGGTTAAATTTTATCTGTGGGTTCAACCCTCACGGTTGGCACATCATTCGGCAATGGTTAAATGGTGTTAAATGTAAGATTCTATATGAGTTTTTGCCGAGGAGAGTGCGAATTGTGAGGGATGATTTAACAAGGGGAGAGAATGACGGGGCAGTCCATGTTGGAGACACAGGGCTGGGGGAGTTTGTGGCCACAACTCTGCTTGTGTCTTCTCTTTGGAAGCCCCAGTGTGTTTTGTACCGGTATTTGTCATCCCGGTTTAATTTATTGAATCAGGGTCTGAAATAAAAGTCGGACATCGGACAAGCCTTGACCTTGTTTGGTTGAATGCTCACTGTGGAGCATTATGTCCGATCAAATTCGGGGATCATTTTGGATATGTTTATTCAGACCCTGGCTAATTGATCATTGGCAATGCGGTAACATCAGCAACGCAGTGGACTTCTGTTCAATGGATTCCGGTATTCCTTCTGGTCCTGCAGATTCATCCACATGTTGAGTTGACGTGTTAGCGGCACCTTGTGCACGGGTGTTTAACATGCGTCGATTCTTCATGTGTGTGTCTCTGTTGATGCATACAGAGGATACTGGTTTCCTGAAGCCTTGAGCTATATGAGTAGTCCCACAATGTATGGAGGACTGACAGGCAGTTACTGTATTAGTCAGACTATGTTCGTTAGCCAGTCACTCAACTACTGAGAGACTGAGTGTCTTGCAGCCATTGCCTAAGTCAAACTATTCTTGATGGGATATCTGATATAGCCAGTCCCTCTAGTTACTTGAGTCTGGCAGTTATTCCTTGATCAGCCTGATTATAGCCAGTCTTTCAATTTAATAGGGACTGATAGGTTTTCAAACTGAGCAAGCTCTCATCGAGTGCTGACAGTCTAAAAGTTATTGTCGTTAGTCAAAACTTGATAGACTGTCTGATATAGTCAGTCAAAACTTTATAGACTGTCTGATATAGTCAGTCCCTCAATGTAGGAGAGTCTGGCAATTATTTCATTAGTCGGTCTGTTTCTTGACAGGCTGTATAGTGTAGCTAGTCTCTCAGTTTAAGAGGGGCTGACAGATTATAAAATGTCAGGTGCATTTTGTCAAACATATTTTTGGACTGTCTGATATAGTCAGTCCCTCAATTTAGGAGAGTCTGGCAAGTATTTCCTTAGTCGTCTGTTTCTTGACAGGCTGTACAGTGTAGCCAGGCTCTCAGTTTAAGAGGGGCTGACATTATAAAATTGAGTGAGCCCTTAATTTATGAGGGGAAGGAGAGGTTGGGGGAAAGGTAGATTCCAGAGTGAGTCGGACTGGTACCAAAGTGGATCAGTTCGCTCCAGCTCCTTTGGGTCTTCTTTGGGAAATTAGAGGTCTGTTGAAAAATCGACCTGAGGGTTGGGGATAGAGATCAGCTTCCATGATCTGGGGTTGGGTATTTTAATATTACGTAGTTTGTTATTAGGTAATGTCCGGTTTTTAGCCCAGTTCAAAGTAGAGGAAGCTTTAGGTACAGTTCCGTACTTTTATGGTATGTTTTTTATCCTTGCGAATACTTTGCTGGAGTTTTAGACTGCAGTCGCTGGTACGCCCTTCCTCAAAAAAGAAAAGGGGGAAGAGTGTAGTAAGAATAGGTTTTCTCACATTTCAGTGATAGAATATCACAGACTATTAACGAACATTAGGCCAGTGTAGCAGGGGAGACAATTGCTTTAATATTACAAGAGTTGTCTCCTCTCTCTCTCCCCCCTTGGTAGAGGGCGCTGATTGCCCTCTAGCCAATGAGAGTAACTCGCGGGCTTGCAAGGGAAGCCAGAGAACGACTTGACCTGGACTGCAAGAGACTGACAAGACCTGCTGACTGCCTCTCTCAGGGTTTTAACCGGCAGGTAAGGCTGTCTTCTATACTGGCTAATATCTAGGTAGCTGAAGGTACTACACATTCTTAAAATAAATTTCCGTTTTGAAACTAGATCACCATGATAAAGCATTTGTATTAAGAGGCCCCAGAGGGATTCGAACGTGTTTTCACTTCGCTCCGAGAAATTTGTCTAATTCTGCGGATTTCAGCTGATCTTAGCTCTGATTTGTGTGTAATATATTTTGTGAATACTTTTGGCAATTACCTGTGGTGAAAGTGGTGAATTATTTCTCAGTTTTTTGCTGATCAGGGCGTTTTTCTGACTTAGTCAGTTTGGCCTGATTTGGGAAGGCAGAGATCTGCCATTACTACCTGAGATACAACACATATCACGAATCGTTAGATTCTTGGTATGTGCTTTAGAATAGGTTTACCAGAAGACTATTCTGTGAAGTCATGTGACGCAGTCAGTATGTCGGCACCTCTTCCCACTTCCCTTATATGTGTTGTAATTTGTGACCGAGAGGGTCGGTGTGGTTTTTTCTTTCTTCCTGTTCTCTGTTCGTTGTCTGTAAATATTTCGTATTTTGCTGGTGTACATATATTTTCTTGTTGGCTTGATCAAGTTTGTAGTTGGTTCGTTTTTCGTTCAGTTTGGCTAATGTCGATTTATACATATCTGCGTATATCGAGCTAGGCCCATCGAGCTAGGCTAAATACATGTACATATTGAAGGTGTATACTGAAGGCTAGCCCTCAGAGTACAAGTTTGAGCGAGACTTTTGTTCTCTGTTCTTTTGTTCCTCGGCATTACCCAGCAACGGTTCAGGTTTAGAACTGAGCTATTGTTCGGCCGAGTCCAGAGAGAGTGTATTGTTGTACTGCTTAAATATAGATTCACCTAGTGGGACTTTGAATTTTTTTTTTTTTTCACTATGGCCTTTAGAAAGTTTAATAGGTCACTGAGCCTAAAACTTCAAGGTCTAGAGAAAGCTAATGCGATTGATATATATCGCGCATTAAAAGACACTGTTGGATCAGGACGGTCAGTCCTTAAAGATCTAGTACAGGTATCAAATACCCTGTGAAAACGTCACACTAGCAAATGAAATTGCCAAAACTCGCCTAGTGCTGGAAGGCATTCGCGTTGCAGATCAACGTGGCCATTTTGAGGAAATAGATCCAGGGAAATTGCTAGTAAAGATGAAAGGACCATGCGATTTCCCAGATTCTGCGATCAGAAGTGCTTTTGAGTTTTATGGTGACGTTCTCTCTGTACAAAAAGAGTTCTATTCGTTTGATAGAGAGTTTGAGACAGGAGTTCGAAGGATTTGGATGTCGAAATTCAAACGTACTATTCCTTCTTCTATTTTAGTTGGAGGTATGAGACTTCCTGTATGGTATAACGGTCAAGTAAAAACATGTTATACTTGTGGTTTAGAAGATCACATGAACTCGAGGTGTCCTTTGAAAAATAAATGCCTGATCTGTCATCAGGAAGGACAGCTTTAAAAAACCTGTCCAAAGGCCAAACAAGTTCCTGAAGATAACGTAGCTAACGATAGAAAAGATGATTCCTCAGATCCTCGCCCTGTTCCGCCCGCAGAAGTTCGAAAAGGACTTTCCGCCGAGGCTCTGCAGCAAAAACAACAGCACTATATAGATTTATGGAAGACTGTTACAGTAGGCCGTGATGGCAAGGCCACCGAACGTCATCAGAGGATAGTCTCCGCCGGGAGCAATGAGAAAACTCCAAACCACTACGAGTGCCGTTGACGCGATGGATGAAGGTTGTAATTCGGAAGATGAAGTTGTCTGATAGGTTTGCGATGATGTAGAAGTCAAGTCAGGTGATCAGAAGTCTGTTTCTAATCAGACTGAAAGCGTGGACATAGTATTAACTCCAGAAGTTGAATTGAAAGGTGACAACTTACCGGATACTGGTAGTGTTTCGGGTCAGGATGCACCTGTGCAGTCTGTGGATTCCTTCATTAATCCTATTCACTCCGGTGTAGATGTGAACTTTACACCAAACGAGGAAGTAGTGAAGGAGTTTACAGAGAAAGAAAGTAGTCAACAGTCTTGTAGTAATAAAGCTACCTCGAATCAGAAAAAGAAGAAAAAAGAGAATACCGTAGATATCGAATCGGCCAAAGAGCCTAAAATAGTCGATGCTACTCCCACTCCTACCAACGAGTCACCCATGCTTTCTGATGAGGAGTATGTTGAGTGTAATGATCGTCCGTTAAAAGGCGAGACTTCCTTGAACCAAAGGTCGAAGGACTTGTTAGGACAAGAGAGAGAGAGAAAGAAGTTTATAAGAAGAAAAGTAAAAAAGACGAGAGAGAACGTCAAATGAAAAATAAAAAGAAAGGTCAAAAAGAATTACCCAAAATAAAACGTACATAATGGCTAAGCTAACCTTATATATCTTGGCTTGGGCAGTTTTATTTCTATATACAGACTAAAGATGGCTCAGCCACCAACTATCGTTCAGTGGAATTGCTGAGGAGTTTGGCCAAATTTAAATGAACTTCAATTATTAACTCAAGATTATGAACCATCAGCTTTTTGTCTCAACGAGACCTTTCTGAAGAAAGCAGATAAAGATCAATTTAAATTTCGCCAATACACACCTTATCCTTCCTACGCTTTAGACGAAAATGGAAAAGCTACAGGCGGCTCTTCAATATTGGTTATAATGGGTGTTTTACACAGTCCTGTTGAATTAGTGACAGATTTACAAGCTGTTCAGCAGTTCGTATTACCTTGAATTCTGTTTTCACATTATGCACGGTGTACATACCTTCTTCTGGTAGTCTCCGGCTTAATGAACTTCGAGATCTTTACGATCAGCTCCCGAAACCTTGTTTAATGATGAGTGATTTTAACGGTCGTAATATCCTCGGGGATAATGAAGACAATTCTAAAGGTAAAATTCTCGAAAATTTTATATCAAATAATTCTTTGTTTATTTTTAATGATGGTTCTTATACACATTTGTCCTCGGCTCATGGAACCTATTCAGCATTGGGTATTCATACGGCTAGGGGCCGTATGAACCCATGTGCTTTAAGATCCTCATGGTACTCATATGAACAGCCACAATCAAAGCGTGACTGAGATACATCATTCTTTAGATGACGACTTCACAACGAATATTATGGATTAAGAATCCTGATCAGCGATACGGATTTGATATTTTTGGAACATCATGATGTCTTGCCGGCATCATTGAAAACTGTTGACCGTTTCTCGCTTGCAGGAAACACGCCTATGTTTATGTATACTATGATTGTCCTTTTGAATTTCGTGCTAATACTGTTATACGGAATATGGAATAGGTCTTCGGATTATGGACGCGGATATTCTCTAATGGACGACGGCTGAATTATGAATGACGGACTAGACGCTTGTAATCTCACTTTGCGACCTTCCTATTCTTGAAGAATTTTCTTGGTCTGTTCATGATGACCTTTGTGGAAGTGATCACTTTCCCACTGTCCTAAAAACTGTTCATTCAGCTGATGACCCTCATTTCACAAGGTTTAATTTCAAGAAAGCAAACTGGCCCGAGTTTGAAAGGCATTGTTCACAAAAACTACAATCAGTCTCCTTCGCTGATGTTTCAGATCCAATACAGCTATTCTCAGATATGTTGATAGAAATGGCCAACCAAACCATTCCTACATCTTCAGGAGTTACACATATTAAGAAACCTTGGTTTAATGATGACTGTAAAGAAGCAAGAAAATGTAAGAATAAGGCTGAACGATATTTCCGCCGACATCCTAATCCTGAAAATTTGAAAAGAGTTACAAGAGCTAAAGCTCGTAGAACCATGAAACAGAATAAACGTGATTCTTGGAGAAATTATGTTTCTAAGATAAATACTCATACTCCTATAGCAAAAGTTTGGAATATGATCCAAAGAATAAAAGGTAAAAGCTCCAAGTCCAGCTTTCATCTCAACGATGGAAATCAGGTGATTAATGACAGAGTAGAAATTTGCAAATATATTAGGAGAAACAATTGCCAAAAACTCTTCATCAGAAAATTATGTACCTAAATTCCAAAGTTTCCAAAAAAGAGAAGAGAAAAATGAAATTAAATTCCCCTCCGGTAACCATGAAGGCTATAACGCTTCGTTTACAATTGAAGAACTTCATGCTTCTCTCGCGAAAGCTAATGATTCTGCTACAGGCCCTGGTAATATTCATTATCAGCTTTTGAAACATCTACCGAAATCATCTCTAGAAATACTATTACGCATATTCAATAGACTTTGGTATAGAGAAGACTTTCCTCCGTCATGGCACAATGCCATAGTTATACCAGTACTAAAGCCTGGTCGTGACCATACAGATCCTGGTAATTATCGTCCGATTTCACTGACTAGCTGTGCCTGCAAAACAATGGAATAAATGATCGCCTTGTTTGGTACCTGGAAACTGAAAAGAAACTTACTGAGATTCAGGCTGGTTTCCGTAAAAATAAAGTACCATTGGCCATTTAGTCAGATTAGATTCGTATATTAAGAATGCTTTCGCCAAGAACGAACATGTGGTTTCTATCTTTTTTGATTTAGAAAAAGCCTACGATACCACATGGAAATACGGGATTCTTCAAAATATGGGAAGGCCGTTTACCCGTTTTTACTTCCAACTTTTTAAATGATAGACAGTTCCAAATTCGTTTGGGTACAACTATGTCTGATCATTTTGATCAAGACCAGGGTGTCCCACAGGGCAGTATTTTGTCTACTACTCTGTTTAGTATCAAGATCAACAGCTTGGCTGCAGTTCTGAATAAATCAATTGATGACTCACTTTTTGTAGACGATTTCAATATATCGTGTAGTTGGAAAAGTATACACAATATTGAGAGAACATTACAACTTTGTCTAAATAGAATTCAGAAATGGTGTCTAGAAAATGGCTTCAAATTCTTCAGAGCTAAGACAAATTGTATACACTTTTGCAGAAAATATTTCCAGCACAAAGATCCAGAACTTGAATTAGACGGAACTGAAATCAAAGTGGTAAAAGAGGTCAAATTTCTAGGCATATTGTTTGATCAACGTCTAACATTCAAATCACATATAAATTACTTAAAAGCCAAATGCACGAAAGCTCTAGATTTGTTGAAAGTAGTTGCCAGCTATAAGTGGGGGGGAGATCAGCAAACTCTCCTCCATTTATATCGATCACTTGTTCGTTCCAAACTCGATTATGGTTCTATTGTTTACAATGGTGCAAGCAAGTCAAACTTGGCAAAGCTAGATCCTATTCTCCATCAAGGACTAAGACTTTACCTCGGTGTGTTCAAAACATCACCCAAAGAAAGCCTGTATGTCGAAGCGGATGAATTTCCTTCAGAACTTCGGAGAACTAAATTATCGCTGCAATATATCACAAAACTGCGTTCGAACCACTCAAATCCTGCATATAACTGTGTTTTCAACCCTCAGTACGCAGATTTCTTTTTAAAGAAACCCTCGATTATTCCACCTCTTGGAATCCATTTGAAACCACACCTTGTAGCAGCTGGTATTAAAGTTAGTCAAATTTTATCTAACGAGCTCTTGCCAATTCCACCATGGCAGTTAGCCACGCCAGAAGTAGATATTTCACTGACTAAATATAAAAAGACAGACACGAGCCAGCTCGTGTATACACAATAATTTGGTCTACTGAGAGAGAAATACAGATCACATCAGGCTATTTTTACAGATGGTTCTAAAGATGGTGAGAGAGTATCATGTGCTACTATCTTTAGTTCCAAAACTAAAACGTATCGTCTGCCAGGTAAAAGTTCCATATTTACTGCAGAAGCAAAAGCTCTATTATCAGCTTTAGAAGGTATTGGATCCATTAGAAGGAAAACATATGTCATATTCTCAGATTCACTATCATGCCTTAAAGCAATTAAAAGTGGAAATTCAACTCATCCCACCATCTTGAAAATTCTACAATTATATGACACCAGATTTGATCAACATAGAGATATTGTGTTTTGTTGGGTGCCTAGTCACGTTGACATCAAAGGCAATACTGAAGCTGATAGATTGGCTAAGGCAGCTCTAGATGAAGAAGTTGATCCTGTTGGAATCCCATACAGCGATTTCAGACCATCTATCTGCGCTTATGTTAGAAACCTGTTTCAACCTTTATGGGATACTGTGGATAATAACAAGCTTCACGAATTCAAACAAAAACCCGGTTGGTTATACTCATCTGAACAGTCATAAACGTTTCGACCAGGCCATGATTAGACGATATAGGATCGGTCACACACGATTAACTCATGAATATTTACTAAAACGGGAGCCGATTCCAAGGTGTATACCTTGTCATGAAGATCTCACGGTGAAACATATTCTCATAGACTGCATAGATTTTAAGATTGTAAGAGATACTTTTTATCGAGCAGCTACGCTGGAAGATCCTTTTAGCAGAGTGAAAGAGGATTGTATTTTAAATTATTTGAGAGAGATTGGTTTGTTGTACAAATTTTAATGTTTGTACCTGTTTTAACGCATTAGTTTGCCGAGTTTTTGAACTGATTACTTAGAATTTTGTTTGGTCGTCGCTATACAGCTGAAATATTGCTGAATGCGACGTTAAACCTTAATTCTCTCTCTCCCTCTCTCTCTCCCTCTCTATTTGGTTGTGGCAAAACGCCGCCTGTACACTACGGGACATATACTGCATTTCCTGAACTCAAACACCGCTCACAGTTTGGAAAACTGTTTCAGCTTGAAAACAATCAGCGTTTGAACACGAGTACAAGCTTTTAGATAAGTGTTTACAGCCTGAACGTATTCACGGTGTAATATGGATGTAAAACATACACATACGACCAAATTGTAACAATCTTAAAATCGTAAACATATAATTTGCAGTGTAGAAATCCCACATATTCCCAACAACTGCGAAGTATATCTCCTGAAAATTCTAACAAACGGGACCATATGACCACCCTGAACCGAAGCCTGGTCATTTTGGTATTTCAAAAGTGCATTTGTATTAAGAGGCCCCAAAGGGATTCGAACACTCGACCTCCAGTTTACTAGACTGGCGCTCTTTTTTTTTTTGAATAGAATGTGTATTCAAATATACGAACATATTCAAATATACGAACATATACACAACACTTTGAAGACATATACAAGGCATACAATTCGGCGAATCAGGTGGATTAAAAGATACATATCACAGACTAGGGAATTCCCGATCGCCCAACGCAAGTTCATTATTACTCCGTAATTTGCTTCATGCAAAGTTATGTAATACAAATACTTTTACATTCTTGTTATGGTAAACTATAAAGTAACTTGATGATAAAGATGCAGAATGTGCTAAACATAATTACGGAAACTTAGTTTTCAACTTATCTTCGTTGTGAACATTTACAAACAGATTCTGTTTGACAAAACGTTTCTCAAATAACTGCCTGTTCCCTTTTAAATATACAACTATATATAGACGGGCGTTCTAACCAACTGGGCTATGGGGCCGAACCCGGTTTCTTCCATATTTCATTTTGCTTTCACTTTTAAATGTTAGTTTTAATGCTTATCTTAAAATGAACTTTCGCACACGAACTAAAACGCGTTCGAAACTTCAGTAGGTCTTTACTTTTGGATGGAAAAACCCCTAAACAAAACAAAACACCTGTTTTCCCGCAACTGGAAGCCTAATGCTTGTCTTCCGAAATTCAAGAAAGTTTTCCGAGCCCTTGAAACAAACTTTTCTTCATTTCTGATGAACTAATCGGGATATGACTTCGCTTTGGAATGAAATACCATCATGTTAGTCGACAAAGTGACAGAATTTGACGAAGACGACGTTTTTTAGGTATTTAAAAATTAGTTTGGTGTTTGAAGGCCCCAGAGAGATTCGAACTCTCGACCTCCAGTTTACTAGACTGGCGCTCTAACCAACTGAGCTATGGGGCCGAACCTGGTAATTTTCGCATTTCATTTTCCTATAAGTTTTTAATAATTTAATGCATTCTTAAAATAAATTACCGTTCTGAAATTAGATCACCATGATAAAGCCAGTCGGTTTTCATTATTTGGTTGTGGCGAAACGCCGCCTGTACACTACGGGGCATATACTGCATTTCCTGAACGCAAACACGGAGCACAGTTTGGAAAACTGTTTCAGCTTGAACATAATCAGTGTTTGAACAAGAGTACAAGCTTTTAGATAAGTGTTTAAAGCCTGAACATGTTGACGGTGTAAAATGGATGTAAAACATACACATACGACCAAATTGAACCAATTTTCAAATCGTAAACATATAATTTGCAGTGTAGAAATCCCATATATTCCCAACAACAGCGAAGTATATCTCCTGAAAAGTCTAACAAACGGGACCATATGACCACCCTGAACCGAAGCCTGGTTATCTTGGTATTTCAAAAGTGCATTTATATTACGAGGCCCCAGAGGGATTCGAACACCCGACCTCCAGTTTACTAGACTGGCGCTCTTTTTTTTCTCTCTTGATATAATATTTATTCATCAGACATATTTTACTGAGGCTTTATAATATTTCGTCAGTCAAAACAATGAGTTCATATGAGTAATGGCAATCCGGCGTTAAAACAGAGAATCACAGATAAGAGAGACTGCCATAAATCTACATAATGTACAGAGTTACAAATCAGAAGTTTACTAGACTGGCGCTCTAACCAACTGAGCTATGGGGCCGAACCCGGTTTCTTTCATATTTCATTTTGCTTTCACTTTTTAATGTTAATTTTAATGCTTATCTTAAAATCAACTTCCGTACACGAACTGAAACACGTTGGAAACTTTAGTCGGTCTTTACTTTTGGATGGGAAAAACACTAAACAAAACATAAAACCTGTTTTCCAGCAATTGGAAGCCTAATGCTTGTCTTCCGAAATTCAAGAAAGTTTTCCGATGCCTTGAAACAAAGTTTTCTTCATTTCTGATGAACTTATCGGGATATGACTTCGCTTGGGAATGAAATACCATCACGTCAGTCGACGAAGTGACAAAATTTGACGAAGACGACGTTTTTAATAAATTATTTTGGTGTTTGAAGCCCCCAGAGAGATTCGAACTCTCGATCTTCAGTTTACTAGACTGGCGCTCTAACCAACTGAGCTATGGGGCCGAACCTGGTAATTTTCGCATTTCATTTTCCTATCAGTTTTTAATATTTAATGCATTCTTAAAATAAATTTCCGTTCTGAAACTAGATCACCATGATAAAGCCAGTCGGTTTTCACTATTTGGTTGTGACGAAACGCCGCCTGTACACTACGGGACAAATACTGCATTTCCTGAGCGCAAACACGGAGCACAGTTTGGAAAACTGTTTCAGCTTGAACACAATCAGAGTTTGAACAAGAGTACACGCTTTTAGATAAGTGTTTAAAGCTTGAACATGATGATGGTGTTAAATGGATGTAAAACATACACATACGACCAAATTGTAACAATTTTCAAATCATAAACATATAATTTGCAGTGTAGAAATCTCATATACTCCTAACAACATGGGAACCAAGTCTGTATCTCCGGAAAATTCTAACAAACGGGACCATATTTTTTTTTCTTTCTTTTGAAAGGAAAAATAGTTTATTCACATATCAAATCAGTTTATATACAAGCATCACAGTCAGTCACATTGTAATATAAAAGCAAGAAATTATCACAGGCAAGATATAGACTGCTGGACTTAATTATACACTGGTTCTATAATAGATACAGCAATTTTGCGTTATTTACACGGGCAAACACGCCGTTTGCACACCAATATTTCCTGAAGGATTGCTTACTCATTCTATAATGGTCCACAGTTACTCTCTGTCGTAAGCGGGCCTTAATGGCCTGAACGATGGCAGTTTGAGACACATTCTTTTTGTTGAAAATTATCTCATTCCTCGAACACCAAACACTAAACAAAATCATATTTACTAAATATATCACCACATCAGATTGCTCCTTAGATACTTTTGGCCTGAATAATTTATATATCAAATCTTCCTCAGTATATGATGGTGAAAAATGACAGTATGATATAAACAGGTGTTGTAAAGTCATGAACACATTCCGCGTCATCTGACAATTAACAAACAAATGTTCTCGAGTTTCCACATTGTTACAAAATACACACAAATCCGTGTCAGCTATGTGTCTATTAAACAAAATTTCTCGTACAGGAAGAATATCATGAGAAAGTTTAAAGGCAAAATTAACCAAATTGTGATCAACAAATGAATTGAACACGTTCCCCCATATGTCTTTCCAAGGCAAATTTGGTAACCGACTTTCTATTCTCGGCTTCTCAATAACCGTGTTTAAAAATATTCGATAAATAAATTTACTGGCCCGAAATAGTGAGCTGGATTGCATTAAAGCTACATACTCTTTCCAAGCAGTCAAAGCAAATTGGTAAAAACGAGGTACTTTCTCTGAATGTGGAATCCTGCACGATGCAAAGTCAGGACGTTCTTTACGAAGGGAGAATCCCAGCCAATAAATCACAAAATGCGTCCAGTCAGCCTTCGACCCAGCAATAAGCTTTAAAATATGCATTACAGCAAATGTTTTCAGCTTAGCTGAAAGACATTGTAAATTTACACCACCATCCAGAAACCGGTTATACAACACATTTCTACGGACTCCTTCTGGCTTCCCGTTCCACATAAATTTAAACACTAACTGTGAACACTTATTTACAAAATTGTTTGACACAAACGTTGACTGAACCATGAACCAAATACCAGCAAGAGCGACACAGTTAATAAAAACAGCTCTCCCACGGAGGGTTAAATCTCTATATTTGGAACAATCTAACACTTTCTCCACTTTGGGAAGCCTTAATTGGCTATTTAACTCATCACAATTGGTCCCAAAATAAACACCACATATCTTAGCTGAGTCTACTACAGTCTGTCCCACCTGCTCGAGACCACTATTGCCCCTTCTTCCAATCGGAAGAACTGTACTTTTAACAAAATTGAGCCTGGCCCCAGAGGCCTTCTCACAGCGCTTCGACACGCTCACTAATCCATTCATGGATTTTTTGTCAGAAACCATGACAGTAGTATCATCGGCAAATGCCGAAACTTTTGCGTCTTTAGCACATCCGGGTATTTTAATACCCTTAATTTCAGTATTTGCACGAACAGCCGCTATAAATGGCTCCAGTGTCATAACATACAACAATGGTGAAATTGCACAACACGTGACAAAGTGAAACAATCTGTTAAAAAACCATTAACAATAATTTTGCTCGATATGCCATTGTATAACATGTGAATCCATTTACAGAATCCAGGGCCGAACCCATACTTGTGTAAGCAGCGAAACATAAATCTCCAATCAACTCTATCAAAAGCCTTCTCTTGATCTAGGTTCACAAAATATGCCTGTAAATCATTCTGGACAACATAGTTGTAAGTATTACGTAACAAATGAAGATTGTCAAAAATATTGCGGCCAGGTATGCCGCATGTTTGATCCTGGCCCACTATATGCTCGACAACTCCTTTCAGCCTATTGCAAAGAGATTTTGACACAATTTTGTAGTCTACATTTAATAAGCTTATTGGCCTCCAATTTTTGATGTGCTCACAATTCGCTGGGTCTTTACATAATAAAGTAATAAAGCCAACACGTTGAGATGGACACAATAAATTTTCACTAAAACAATTGTTGATTACTTTCACAAAGGCTTCCCCGATAAGGGACCAAAACTGTAGATAAAATTCGGCAGGCAATCCGTCCGCTCCAGGCGATTTGTAAGATGGCATGCCTTTTAGTGCCTCATAACATTCTTGAATAGTTAAAACACCCTCACAACTATCACTTAGCTCTTCAGATAAAGACGGCAAATTCTGCAAAAAATCATTTGTACATCCTCATCTGTCTCTTGCGCAGTATACAGCTTTTCATAAAAAGTTCTTACACACTGTGATATTGAATGTTGATCACTGTGAACAACCCCTGCTTTATCGTTACACACTAGTGTCTTAATTAATTTTTTCTTGCCACGATCTTTTTCCCTCCTCAAAAAATATCTCGTGGGCTTTTCGGATTGTTCCAATTGTACAGCCTTAGATCTAATCATAGCACCCCGTGAACTTTCCTTCTGCATAGAATTAATTGATGCCTTTACAGAAGCAATTTCATCCTTATTCCCCCCCGGATCCGCTTGCAGTAACTGTAATTCTAAACTCAAATCATGTAATTTCTGCCTCTTCATCTTAGCTCTTTGGCAAGAAATGTTCCGTATTACCCCCTTGGCCTCTGCTTGAATAGGTCCCATTTTTCAGTCAAAGTTAAAACATTGCCACCATCAAATACATTTTTATACACATTTTCAACACTTCCCTTAACTTCGTCATCGGACAGATAAGAAACATTACATTTCCAATATCCCGGTCCCATGCAAATAACATCATCAAATTTAATATCCATAAAAGCACACGAATGGTCAGAGAAAGACACATGGCTCACGCCACAATCCTCTACACTATTACTGAAAACATTACTGATATAAAAACGATCAAGCCTGGTGGAGATGTCCCCACGTGACCATGTATACATCTTCGTATCGGGGTACTTTGAACGAAATGTCACACAAATCATAACCGCTCTTCAAAGTTTGCATTTCAGCCTTACCCTCCGAGCCTTTCAGGTTGTTACCACCCAATTTATCAAGAGTAATATTTTCAACAAAATTAAAATCACCACCAAGAATTATGGGGTCACTCCCAGCCAAGATATGGTCTAATTCTTTTATAAATGACCTACGCTCAGTTACATTATTCGGGCAATACACGCACACCAGTTTTACGTCAATTTCGTATATTTTGGCAGATACCACGATATATCTACCATACGGACATCTTTTCACATAGTTTATACGGCATGGTACCGAATATCTAATGATAATACCCACACCACAACTTAAAGTTGTGCCATAGGCCCATTTACAATCACCGGGAATATTTAAGCGATTAGAGTCACAATTTTTAACAAAATGAGTCTCTTGTAGAAATAAAATGTCAATTTCATTGTGAAACACAAAATCACGAACTTGTCCTTGGTTGTCATTGTCTCGTAGCCCATTTGTGTTTAAAGTTCCGACCCTAAACACTGCAGAACTGGCCATTAGAAAGAATAAAACAGAGGTGATAATTAAATCCATTGGGAAAGTTTAAACAAAGACAGTTTTATTTTGATCTCCCATGTCTTTTCTTATTTCTCTTATTGTTTCTTCAGTGTTGGTCGATTCCGCTTCCATCTCACTCTCGTGCTCATTCGCTGGCGCGGAAGAAATCTCTTCATGAGGGTCTACACACATGGTCCCGCAAGCCGCTCGAACGGTGTAAGAACTCTCCACTGTCTGCGATTTGACCTCTGTAGGCACAGGTTCAGAAAATTTCAGTTATTTTCTGAACTGAACAGTTGTTCCTTCTCCACATACAATATGAATATCCGCTCCAATCACGTTCACATTCTCATTTTCAATACTGGTAGCATCACGCTCTAATGGTGTACCGTCACATTGAGGATCCACCTGAATTCCTTCTTCGTTGTCTTGTTTCTCTTCATCTCCTTCTTCGTCACTTGGAATTTCCTTACCGCTTGAGTCATATTTTCGAAGTTCCATACACATACTACTCTCGTCACTATCGTATCCCCCTTCAACGTCCACCTCGCCATCCTCATCGTCCACCTCGCCATCCTCATCGTCCACCTCGCCATCCTCATCCGAATTCACAGCACCCACATTAGTGTTGGCCTTCGGCTGATTGCCCCCCGCTTTGACACGGGAGGCATAGGAAAAAGTACGCGTGCAACACTCGGTGAAATTATGCTCCGTCGATCCGCACATCTTACATTTTTCGGGACAGTTTTGTCCAACATGAGGGTTCTCATGGGAGGAAAATCCATCACAGTTCGTACACCACCGAGAACGACATTCATGGGCCTTATGCAGTGTCTGTCCACACTTCCTACATTCTGAAACCTGGCCTGGATAAGTGAACATAACAACTTCTCCTCCAAAGTTTATGAAATTTGGAACGTACCTCTGTTGCTTGCAACGGAAGCGATATATTCTAATTGCTGTTCGAACGTTGGAAAAATCATTCCCAGAGAAAAGAGGTTTTTTGACCGATAAACACTCACCATATGGCTTGAGAGCGTCGCTGATCATGCTGTCTTCCATTTCATCAGGGGCCCAATGTGCGGTGACGTTCATATAGACGGAGCTCGCTGGGGTAATAGTCCATACTGTTTGGCCGATTGTGAATTCTGACTTCAACAGGAGGGCGTTGCGCGCCCCCTCAGATCCAACTCGTAGATAGAAACATTTCTTAAAAAAGTTCT